>CAJDYZ010003688.1:20206-30872 GCA_903986555.1 Heterotrigona itama
AAGAGGAAATGGAGAGGAACCGACTCAAGTCTCAGATAAAGACGAATAAAAATAGGCGAGCGAGCGGAGAGATAGAGGGTGCAGGATGGAGACGGTGTTTCCTGCCCGAGGAACATTAGCGCCCTCGATACTCACCCCAGACCACTCTTCGTCCTGCCACCCACGCCCGCGGAGGGACCAAGTTCCTTTGCTCAAACCGTTTGCCTCTCTTTTCGTCTGCGTGACAGACGCACGGACACACCATCTCCTTTCTCAGAGTGTCCCTCTCTACGTTTTACTTTTTTGTTTATTTGCGTTCAGCTTTGTTCAACGAACGAGATAGAAAGTTGTTTTTTTTTTTCTTCGCAGGAAATGAAGAGTTGTATTTAACCGACATTACGTGTCTTGGTTTTGGGATAGATTGGAGAACAAATAATAGTAAGAGAAGAATAAAATGCGACTTTTCATGTAAATTTGTAGTTTTATCAAAAATGGAGTTTAGATGAAGATTTGCTTATGTATCTCATATTTTATGTTATAAATTTCATAGCACGTATCTATTTGTCTATTTTTCAATGTTTATTAAGAACAATGACTTATCATAAGCACACGCCTTTGGAACCTCTTATCTGAAAAATATTTTCATAATTGTATCTATTTCATTTAATAATAATAATAGCATTCATTTTTTCAGAATTTTGTTAAAACTTGGTTGGTTAAAAATATAAGACACGATTATTTTACGGGCTTAGCTCAGTTCTTTTTTTTTTCCAACTTAAACAGTTGGTTCATTGTGTTTCCTTGAATACTTGAGAAGTATTCGTCAAACGCGCTCGATCGAGGTACCGAAGTAGAATATCTTCCCTTATCTCGGTTGCAGTGAAATCAGTCGTTACCGGCGAATCGATACAAAGGATACAAGTTTCTAGCGAACCGCTAAATAGAACTGAAACCATCCTATCTATCATTTTTTGTTTTAATCTTACAAACAATAAATAAAACCACTGGACAACAAAGAATCCTCACTTTCTTCAAAAATTACCGCAGAATTCAAAAATTCTTTTTCCAACTCAAAATACAAATGATATAATAAATATAAAATTCCTTAAACTCGTATGGTTTTTCGTTTGACAAATATCAAAGAGAGAGAAAGAGAGAGCAAGAAAAAGAGCAGTGAAGGGTGCCGGCCAAGGAAACCGGATGTCTCGCGAGATCCAGTCGCGCGATTTGTTTCGCTGTTGCTCGTAGTCAAGTTATAAAGTTCCCCCTATCTACCGGAGAAGATACGTCTTTCCTCTTTGCCTGGGGAGCGTTTATCGCGCGATTCCATATTGAAAAGCGCGGATACAGGAGGAAGGATCTCGCGCGGAGTCTCTTTGAACTTCTTCGCCGCTTATTGGGAGAGATGCCAGGTCTAGATGCCGGGTTTGAACAGATTCGTGCTCGTTTTTTTTTTCTTTATGAGATTCGCCGTATGTTTCTCTGCGTATATAGATACCTTTTATTCTTCAACACTGTAACGATCGACGATGTAGCGTTGTCATGTAATTCTCAACGCTAATGGCCGTCATATAATTCTTACAAAGTGATCAGTGACCATCAAAAAAATCCATTATACATTAAATATATTAAAATGTACTATTACTTTTAACAGAGTTCGCCCGTTCTCTGGTGAAAATCGTTACCGAAAGTAACCATTACGCGTAAAAATACTGTGTGCAGCACGGCAAAAAGGGATCCTCGATTTCTTCAACCCCCTCGTTATCATGATCACCTTACTTCACGAACAACGCACAGAAACAGGCCTATCAAACTAAATCTATCAAACGAACGAAGCATCTACGAGATGCTCTCGACGAGAAATCGACGGGACTCTTCAAAAAATTTCAGCAAAATTCCTGGCCGTGCGGTACGATAATCGTACGAAGAGGATGCTGCGAGGTAAACGCCGGATATCTGGCGTCTGTCCCTATTATGGCAGCCATTTCGCTGGCCCCGGACATGCTGGTCGCCACATTACCGTAATACAGCCTAATAATAGAGTGTGGCTAAGAAACGAGAAAGATCGGAACACGGTGGAGCAGAGAGTGTAGAACGATGTCGTGGAAGAAGAGAGGGTCCCCGATTGGACGCCCCAGGCCCGTAATTGCGGCCGTACGATGATTATTGGTGGCGGAGGGGCTCCGATCACGATCGAGAGGCTCGCAAGCTTGGATCTCAGCCGATCGTTCCTTCAAACAGTCCCTTTCCAAGCGTGCACGGCCGGCTAAACACACCCATTACACTGAAAATGCGACTTTGATGATTGGGTGCGAGCCTCTCCTTCGCGTGTTCCTTTCATGGCGGACGCTTTATCGCCGATTCGAACCAGCGATCGCTGTGTCGCTCGCTGTGTTACTCCTTTCGTCTCGTTTAATGATTCCTTGGACGGACGTGGGAGGCCTCTCGGTGAATTGTTTCACCACCATGGTGGTACAAGCATTCTTCTTAATGCTTTTTACCTTGTGACGTAATCGTTGGATCATTGGCTACGAGTCGGAGGAAGTCGGAGGATCGTGTTTGTTCGACGAGCGCCAACTCCGTTTGACGAGGCTCGCGCTGGGTCGTGGAAATTACACGGCTTCGGGGGGAAATCTGGCTTACACGTTTCTCTCGGCGATTCTGGTTTTGTGACGTAATTCTTGTGACATTGAGTTGTGGAGGAGCGGTTGAGAAATTAGTTGGAAGAATAATCAGCGTTATACGGAATGGATTTCTTGTGTTCTTAGGTAAAATGTATGGTAGATTCTTGAATATAATGAAGAGCTACTTGAATGGAGCTACTAAAATAAAGCGTATAAACCTACTCGGACAGAATAGACATTTCCTCCTTGAAATATTATTCTATAAACTTCTGCTCAACAGTCTTGGCTACATTCCGGTATCTAATAAAATTTTCAAATCGCTATTTATATTTTATAACACAAAGTACAATTTCTTCAGTTTCAAAGAAAATTTCAAGACTTCTGAGCCAGATATGTATCTTGCAACTTGTGAGTTAAGAGAATACTTCCAATACCTATCCTTTAACTGAGTCTCGAAATTATTGCATTCAATGAAATTTCCAAACATAAAGAGTCTTACCTTCGTGACGCCGAGGATCAGCCATCTTTTCTGTTCCCGTCGCCTCAAACGTTTTAACGTTTGTCGGTCCAGCAGGCCGGTTCTACTAAGCTCTTGCTTTTATTACAGGTCACACGGTAGCGCGCGGTCAACCTGCAATTAATTTCAATTATAAAAATATTATTGCCCTTTATGGCTCCGGCAGGTGCTTCGCGGTCAGAGGTTAGCTTTTTTCCTGGCCAGTCCTCATGGTTTCCGTGTGTCTTTCCCCGAGAGCACGAGAAACCCTGTTCTCGTTGCTGAGATTAATTTCACGCTCACGGAGGTAAAGACGACCACTTCGCGAGCACGTTTGCTTTTTCCTCGAAATGTTTCACTGGAAAGTGATTTTCGATGATAGAAAAATTGTTAGATTATCTTAGAATGAAGACAAGTTCTAAAACCACCGACAATAATCCATTAAAATAGAAAAAGATTCAAGGAATGTGATATTTTACACTTAAGGAAGGAAGAGAATTTTCCATTTTCCATAAAACAATAGTTTACGTTCAAAATTACAATTTACGTTTTTTTAATAGTTGTTAGAATATAATTAATTTATTGTAATTAATGTACTTCAAGCGATCTAATTTCCCATCATTTTCCTCCTCTAAACATCCTCAACGTTCCCTCCCCGCAAGAGAAATTAACGAATCTCCGCCAGTTTTTACAGGCTGGTCCGTTTCAACCCCTTGGCAACGATGCTTTAAAACAATCTACACCTCAAATCGTCGCGTCCGCTCCTATACCCCCTAACTGAAACTCGGTGAACAGTTACTTTTTTTTTCCCTCCCCGGTTTTCCGACGACCAGCGAAACAGACGAAAGCAGGGCAGAGCAAATTAGCCGCTTAAAGTCCGTTTGCTACAATCGCCCGGGGGAAAGGTTTCCAGCAAACTGGCGTTACATCGATCCCATTGTCGTCGAAAGACGGCCCTCACCGAGAAGAAAAAGGCTCCATTGTTCCGGCGCTAATAGTCCGTTAATTCCCGGCGTACATTGTGCGCGCGATATTCCTCCGCGGCTCTGGGGATCGGTTAAATCGAATCATAAAAGAATCATAATTAACCGGTCTTTTGTTGCGGCGGTAGAGACGCCGTGGCGAGAAACCGCTGGCGAGAGTCGCTCCTCTCTCTCTCTCTCTTCTCTTCTCTTCTCTTTTTCGCCGGCCAAATTGCCACTTCCGACTTTCGCTGGCCCGCTAATTTTGAATAATACCTCTCGCGCGGTCACCACGCCGGATGTAGATTTATAATCATAAGCGACTGATTTGCAGTTAGAGCAGCCAGGACGGAATTGATGGACACCTTGCGCGAATCTTTCGATCTTCGTTTCGCAAGATGGGAAATCTTAGGATATGATAGCAGAATTTTATTTTGTCCGTCGTGAAAAAATTTCAATTGGTGTCTCGCAATATTACTCTTACTACAATTACAATCGTAGTTTATTTCCGAAAGATGTTTCGAGCAGTTTTTAAGCAGTATCGTTGATCGTAATTATGTAAGATTATATAAGATAGATTTCTATTTTCGATTGGTACTTTTCATAGTACATAAAGTCATTGAAACTCAATATCCAGATTTGCTTTTGTAATATTTTAATAATATAATGTTTCACTTTTGCTCGACATATGTGTTTAGCTTGCGGAAAAAATGAGATTTTTACTAATAGTAATCTGTGCAGATCCTTTGAAATAAAAGAACCAATTTATTCGCAATTATTTCACGCCGCGTTATATTTCTTTAGTTTCTCCAATTAATCATCATCAACAAACTTCCTCCTGAAATTTTTACAAGGAATATCAAAAAGACAACATGAACACCGGAGAAAATATTCTCTGCGTGTCCAAAACGGAATATATATTCTACTATCTCCACGATGGAACGAAGTTGCGTTCAAAATTGCGCTCTAAAACCGCGAACGAACAACGCAGAGAAGAAAGAGAGAGAGAGAGATGAAACGATCGAAATAAATCCGAGGCACGTATCGTTGAACCCGCAGCGTCTGTATTTTAAAACAACTAAAAGAGAGCCGGTCGCGGAGCTCCGGGCCCCATTTAAATCTGTTGAATGGCTCGAAGAAGAGCGGAGCAACCTTCTCTTTCAGCGCGGGGATTCGGCAACAAAGGCGGAGGTTTTACTTTTAAATTTAGTACACGCCTGGCTTCCTCAGCCTCTCCTCAGTCCCTCGCTGTTACGCCGCAGTCTTGCCACCGCTCGGTAAGTAAAATAGGGATTTAGATCCCGCTCGAGTTTATTGCTCGAGCTCGGTCTCCATGCCTGGATACGATAAATCAGCGTTCGGTAAATCGCCGGCAATGATCCGGACGTGAATCAGGATCAGCCTCGCGAGTGTTTTTAGCCCGAAGATTAACGAATTAAACGAATCTGCCCTTCGAAAGTTGACGTCGTATGCTTCAACGGGGGATGAATGGGACATTTCTTTTTATTTTTTGGTGTTTTTCTACGTTCCTTCCCTTTCTTCCGCACGAAGAAAAGATTAAAATTTTAAGGAGTTAGAATGATAATGTGAAAATCTGGCAGTGTTTGGAAATTTTGGATTCAACCTTGGAGCCTGATGAGAATAATGTTTTATTGGTTTACTTATCAAACAGCAGATACAAAACATATTCGTATCGTAAAGAATACTTTTATGATTATAAAGATTCATATTTTTATGATTCATAAAGATTGCAATCAATCTGAAAATGTATATACATAAAAGTTATAACATATCGACTATAAATATATATTTAGCAAAAAAATTAATATCACGAACAATCATCTTAAACATGTAAGAAATGTGAAATACTATGACCTATCGATATGATGGATTGCAGACGATTAAAAACTTTTGCGATCTTTGAATATTTCCTACTTTTAACCTGCATACATATTTTAGAGAAGAACGATTAGAAATTTTACCAGAACAATTGTTCCTTGCAATTCTTTCATTTCCTTTTTTTTTTTTTTCGATCGATCTCGAGTTCCATTTTAATCTGCAGACTCTCGCGTCGAACGAGAACTGGTCGGTTTGACGGAGTAACAACGGCGGCTCGATTAACAGGAGCGTTTCCCATTTTCTAAATAAGTCTCCCAGGGCTGCTTCCTGCGCGGGCGATAAGTTTCGAGCTGTTCTCTCTCGAGCCAACACAGCGGCATGAAGGATCGGGCGTCTCCTTCCGGCACTCCTGCCGGCTCTATCTCGCCTGTTCACCCTTCTCCGCTCACCCACTCTCATTATTCCAAGGAAATTAAATATGTCACCTGATTCTTAAAGTTAATTGAACTTCGGCCGTGGCTCGAATCGGCCCTGGCCGACTTCTAATTCATTAGGATAATGTATTTGGGGCCACATTTAGGATAAACTCTCTTCTGTTTCGCTAAAGATAGCGTTGCGTTCTGTTTAACTTAATCTCAGGACCTATCTTTGCATCGTGCGACACATTAAAGCCTGCAGACTACCAAGTTGGTATTAGTTTCATGTTCTAATTAACGTAATATTATGTATAAAATAATACATAAAAAGTGTTGGTGATTCAAAAGTTGTATCTGTATAAGACAGAGAACTGACTCGTAAGCGTGCATCATACATTAGATATGCAGGACAGATTGTTCATTATATTTTGCCAATATAATCACTAATTCGCATTTGTGAAATTTCAAAATATTTAACAAAACGCATGTCTACGGTTCGAATATTTTGGCGAGCCACATGTTCATCAAGCCAAGCAAAGTTTCATTTCATCGGACGTGACACCTGAACCTGAGGCATCATCCTTTCAACATTCCACGATTCCCTATCCACGATATACCGCGAGGAAAAAGACGAAGCATCGCCAGTTAAAAGTCCCAGCGGAAAGTCAGTGGGGGGGTTTTTGCCTCGGATGGAAGTTCGAGTCGCAGAGTTTTTTGCGGGACGATTAGTCGCGGGAGAGAAGCAACACGGTCGGAACGACGGGATCCGCTGTCACAGCAGGATTTTGTCAGGAAGCTTTTATCCCTTCGTAAGTAGTAAATCGTGCGGTCGCCGCGTACATCTATTTGTCACTTGGCCCGCCTCGTGGACGTCACGAAACGGGGAAGACGCTGCGAGCGCGGGCCAAACACCACGTAACCTTCGTCCAGGAGGCTCGCCCTCACCCCCTGGGACCACTCCATCTTTCCTCCACCGAGTTCGATCCTCCACCGGAGAGGGAATTGGTAACCTTTCGTTAAAGAGGTAATTTGTGCCAATGTCGATCGACCGTCTTCGCCGAAACTTTTGTACACCTTCGTCCTGCCTTGTTTCTCGTCTCAAGACGTTTCCTGTGGCCAATGAATGAATTAACCCTCCCCCCGACTAAGTATTAGGGCACAGTTTTATAATAAAATAAAGTTTTTTTGATACTGTATAAAACTTTATTTTATTTCAATATATTTGACTAGAATATAGGTTTAGGTTATAATAAGTGAAATTATTTACTTATGAGTACCGCTAATATTAATTATTAATAAGGGTTCGATATAGACAGGTTGTGTTCGCGTATACATTTACATTTTAATTACAACTAATGAAACAAAACCTGAATTTATTTTATGACCTAAATGTTAAAATTGCAACCGGTTTCTATTAGAAAGTCGATTCTTAGTAGAAAGTAGTTCTCATTGAGTTTCCACTAAATTAGAGATCAGTTGCAGAACTACAAATTTGCAAACTGAAAGTTCCTGCAGCTCAATGTTTTCATGTTCGCATGTTTTAATATTTGTGTTTTCCATTCTCTAACGTTTACACGCATTATACGCATTATATTATCTTGAAGCCTACATTTTGTGTGCCCGATACTTTGCGCACAGTGTTGCAACTGCAACTAGTTATCAAAAATTATTTCTTTACTTTGTATTTCAGTATCAGTTGCTAAGTCCCGCTCATTTAAAATCCATTTGTGTCATTTCTCTTTCTTTCTTCATTAAACTTGATTTAATTTTATTAAACTCACAAATGAAGCTGAAGAAACTGTATTTGTTTATGTTTTCAAGATTTTACATTCGAAAACACGGACAAATGAACCCGTGAATCGAGCGGGCAACGCGAACGCGTCGACTTGGGGCCGATATATATCGACGCGGATGCCAAGTCACGAGCGTGCAAGTCATCATGCTCCATGAAGGGATGATGAAACGACTAAAGTTGCACCCGTACCGTTAGGGCCGCGCATGGATCACTTGATACACCTAAACGCGCGAACGAGAATCATGATTGCGCGTGTCTGACAATCGATTTGGGAAATAGCTGTTCGAGGGTGGTCAACCATGAACAAGAAAGAAATTCAACGATTCGAATTTAGGTTGATAAATAACAATGTTGCATTCAAATCTTCAATGTCTTTTCAACACGAGGAATTTGTACTCGTATTTATTTTAAATTTAGGTCCAGTCCCAAAAATTTCATTCTCTACTACTTTCAGAATCAAATTCTGCCAAGATTTCGTCACAACTGATTGTGACAACTGGTTTACTAAAATACAAAAAGAAAATTCATTTTTGGAGAGTTCAATTCAAAGTTTCATACCTCGTGCTAATTTCTTATATTTGATTTACCAAAGATCTCAATTGTCCGAATCATGAATATCGTTTGCAAACAGAATTGTCGAAATTAACTAAAAATCTTCGAAACCCTCTAACAGTACAAAATTGTGGATGATCACGGTAATGCCGTTATCATCCAAAGAACAAAAACAGAGAGAATAATATAGTTGGAAAACAGCGAACGAATAAGGGAATAATTGCAGAGAATGAATACAAAACGGCATTGGATCGACACCATTAATTACCCCTGCTCATCACCGGCTATCGAGTTCCATTAGCCGGTGCCTGGTCGACGTAATCGCTCCCAATTTATTTAATCGAATAAAGAAGGGTTTCTCGGGCTCTCGAGTTGCCGGAATGCGACACGGTATTCGCATTACGCAACACCAGCCTCCGGTTTCGTTCCTCCAAGCGACAAGTGCGCGGACGTTACGGTTAAGGTGGCCGGTTAAGAACAAAAGGGTTTTCGAGGGATTCGGTGACCAGTGCCGGAGAACGGGTTGAAAACTCCAACTCCTACCAGGAGCGAGTACCAGACGAAACTTTCTGCAATCTCGCGACAGCGTTTCCCCTCTGATTAAGTTCAATTTTTCAAACGTTTTCGTTTTAATTCCTAAGCGGTTAAAAGTCATCCAGACGAGGGGAAATTGGAAGCTTTGTTGGAGAAGAATCTGGAAAAAACTTTCTGAAACTTTTCGAAATTTTTGAATCTGACGAGGAATACGTTCGTTTTAATATAGAGATTTCTATGCAACGAGAAACATACTGCCAGAAGAATTTAAGGGATAGGGATGTTGCATACGGTTCCTTACTATCTTTTATTTTACTTCGTGCCACTTTTCAAAAATTTCGAACACAATGATCGAAATGGACGCGTTGGTGGGTTGTTCGACAATTCATGCAAGCACAGTTCACAGTTCAATTGCAGCTTTGTATTCGTGATACGAAGCGGTATAGAGGAATATTGTAAAGTGCGGTTCATAGGGCTTGATATTAGGCGAAATCACTCGCTGGTCTATCCACGTTGGTGTTCCCAGATTGCAATATAATGACGTCGTAAGTCGACGAATAATTGCGGAAATTTGTATATTCAGCCCGCGGGATTCGCCGTGGCCTCGATAATCCGTTCCTCGAATCCAATGAATCCTTTATGCCGCGACCAAATCACCTGGCCTACATAAATTCTTCCGTGAAAATAATTTCACATTCCGCGTTTCAGCGACATTTGGTCAATTTCGTTCGTTTAAACGATTCAAATTACGAGGATCGTAACGACACATTTAGATCTAACAATCCTCGCTCGTTTCTCACTTTGACAAATTTCAATAGACACCTGTGTGAAATTTAAAGATGTACGCGATGCGTAAAATACAGAAATGAAAACATACAGAATTCAAATTGAATTTTTACAGCTGGTCTGTAACTTTTAACGGGCAAACAAAGTCAATATTTATATTCTACTTCCTCAGTTCCACTCATAAAGACATAAATTCCGCAGTTTAGTGTTATTATGTTATCAACTCGAACTACGTTTTAATCTGTACCACGAATGATTCTATTTCTTTAATTTCGTATATAAGAAAAACATAAAAATCTACAGTCTACGTGTTACGTTTAGAAAATCGAGCAAATCGTTCCTCGAGCGATTCTTTAATCTTGCTAGTAAAGTATAGGTGAATTTACGCAATCTAATTGTTAAATCTTCTCAATCTTCGATAAATAATTTACCCAGCATGGACAAATTCTCGACTTGAATTTTATCAATAGCGAGGGTTGTTTGATCGAAAAGACCATCAACAAGTACCATCGATTCCAGCGCCAAGCTCGAGCAATAAAAGTCACTGTGAGAAATTCAACGAAAGGGAGCGAATACTCCGGAAACGGCGTCATCGATGTCTCATCAGCGTACACGTTGCACTTATGAGGAACTGGCTGGTAGTTGGAAAACGAACGAGGCGACACGCGCGGAACGGGGGGGGG
>CAJDYZ010003688.1:37827-52723 GCA_903986555.1 Heterotrigona itama
CTGTGATACTCCCGGGATGGTATCTCCACGGTGCATTTCCGCGGACCTGCGAGTGTTCTGTGCGACGTCGTGCTTCGATCTCCAGTGAACTCGGCGGAGAGATGGCCCGGTGAACGCGCCAAGTGGGAACCAGCTGTCCTCTACGGCTCCTGGTCGAAACCCGATATATAATTCTCGTGGAATGAGTGAATTCGCGCGATTATGACCCGCGGTGTATCAAACTGCAGTGCGAGGGAGTCGTTCAAGGTGTAGTATCGTTTCTCGTGTTCCCGATGACGGAGCCACAGCTCGATTAAACTCACTGGTTCGAGTGAAAACCAAGGACCGTTAGATATATTAGAAGTAGTAAGAGAATTAAGCAGAATCAAACTGAGTTGTCCCCATTTACACAGGCAAGAAAGAATTTGAAAAGGAGTGTACCGCCGTTCCATGCGCGACAAGCAACAACTGTTGCCGCATCGAGAAGAGAATCGCGAGGAATTCACGCAGCTAGGCGGTCCCGGCAGCCTGCAGCCAGCCGGAAGGCAACTCGAGGCGTTGGTCCACGCGGGCAAGGAGATCGCGAGCGTGAAGACGAGGCCGACGACACCCGTCCTGGCGAACGACGGAGGGGGTGGCTTCTGGCTGGCCACGGTGGCCGCGGGGGCAAGTGCCCCGGCCGGGCTGCCCCCGCACGGGACCCATCATCCAGCCATGGACCCGACATGCGGATCCGCCGAGACAGGCTTCATCAACAGCCAACCCTCCATGGCGGAGTTCATGACCGCGTTGCCCCAGCTGGCCGGCGACGCTAGCCTTCAGCATTCCCCAGGAACCGGAGGATCCATCAGTCCTGGATCCCATCATCCTGGCTACCACGCCATGATGGATCCTCACGGGGTCGCCGATCCGTCCGTCAACGTGCCCGAATACCCGTGGATGAAGGAGAAGAAGACCACGCGGAAGAGCAACCAGCAAGGTAAGCAAGTGAAAATTGTGAACATTTGGAAGAATCTAATTGGAAAAGATCGATATGAGGTTTACGAAGTTTCTTGCGTGATATTGTAACGTCGACTAGTATTGTAGGAATCTCTAATTGTGTAGAAGGAATAGCAAAAATTGACGAATCGTAAACGATGAAGGAATTCGACAATGAATGGGAAATGAGTGACTCTGAAATTTGAAATTCGTGGGTTTATTGCTGCGAAGTATTTTCCAAGTATTTATTAGAACAAAACGTGTATTGAAAATTCAATTGTAGAAATTGTTTTGAAGAAGTAATGAAAATGATTCTAAATGATTGTATTCGACGATGAAAGGTAGATAAATGGATCTAAAAGGCACCCCGCTTGTAAATCGAGAGACATGATTAGTCTTTTCCGTGTAAGTTACATTATCAATTAGCAGGACCCCATAGGACGATTCAAGGGATCGTTTGGTTTATGTTTCGCTGCGAGGGTGAATCGACGAACGTCGATTAACTCTGGCCCATAGCAATTCTACGTGGATTTACCAACGATTATTATTCTTACTTCACATGCTGAGTGCTTTAATAGATACAAGTCCTCCATTCGCGACTTGATCCATCGTTCGAACGAGTTAAGTTAGGGCAATCACCGGCCCATATTTTAAAATAATCTAGCCTATAAAACAGGTTTGCAGGAGTTAATCCACAATTTTATTATCCACAATTTGACATCCAAGAATTCGGTATATGTTATTTAACATACAGTCTACTATTTATTTAGAGAACCATAGCTGCGATTCAAAATTTCTTTACGAGTCACATTGCATCGCTCTACTACTCACTATCTCATCGGTTAATAAATATTCTTTATTCATTTATGTGAATATTTGAGCAATTATATTCACATACGTGTCCATCACGAAAGTGTTCACTTCCATAAACCCTCCATAAAAGCTCGATGAAGCAACAGGACAATGAAACATAAAATCACCCCTTTTACACATTAACAAACACATCATTCTTCGCAAGGAAACGTTCGTCGAAAAAAAAGATCGGCGAACCGTCATTCATCAACATCTATCAACCTTCTATTCACTTCGGACAGAACGTTTAATCGTCTACAATCGGTGGGGTATGAATCAATTACCGAGGAGAGCTCGTAAACACGAGTGCGAATAGTCCTCTAGATCCTACGTTTGTTACCCTTGACGAAATTCCAATCGAAAACCACCCCATCGTATCGACGAGTTAAGCTGCATTTACGTTAAATAAAAGTAACACTATTTGTATCCAACTGTCACTATTTGTACTCCAAATACCTTACTATAATAGAATTTTCAGTAACGTAAATAATCTATTCGAACGTAATATTTTGTCCAAATTATAAATATCTGAGGCAGTGAAAGATTGATCAACTCGCTCGTTCGACTAAAAGTCGCACAATATAAACTAGGCTTTACCAACAGCCAGAAAATTATAAATATAAAAATTATAAATATCCCCGGGTAAATTAAATGCGTGGCAGTGAAAGATTGATCAACTCGCTCGTCCGACTAATATAAACTAGGCTCTGCCAATAGCCAGAGAAGCCACGATCACAAAGCCAAATCACGGAATGATTCGTTCGAGCCATTGGCTAAATGGTGATGAAGCTACCGCGTACTCCGAGTCAATTAACGCCACGGTTTCATGTATGCGCGCGTTTCTACGTGGATCGTGTGTCGTGTAGAACGTCTGTCCGGCGACACCACGTTGTGGCTCGCCACGGGGTGCCCGTTGTCCGACGGCTAATGACGCCCAGCAGCCACTCCTTTTCCTCGACAGGATGGCATCTGGGCCTCGTCACGTGCGAAAACCGCGCGTTTCCCAAGCATTCGTAAACATTCGCCGGCAAATTATGATGTATCGTCCGGCGGAACGTGAGTTCGCCGCGCGAACAATCGATACACTGATGGCCAACACATGCCATGCGGGTCCTTGGAAACCCTTTCAATGAGAATCAATTGTTGCCTATCGACTTACGAGAACACGAGAGCGGTCCACAGGAAATCCAAAGTTGAAAGGAAATTCCTATATCTTCGACTGGCTGTTTTTTTGAAATTCGTTCTGGTTTGTACCAGAGAACGTTTCGGTGAACATCGATTAGTATTTTGGTCAAGTTGTGTTCAACATTTGTGGATAAGATGATGACATGTGGTGCCACGGTCACGGTTGTTGAATTTTTCCCGAAGTCGGTGGTCTTTTCTCGTTTATATCCTTTCTCTGATTGGTTAGCGGTTGAGCGGGATCTTTGCTCCAAGGATTTAACAACGGGGAGAAATTGTTATCGAGGAGGTATGCGTTAACGCAATTTCCTGCGTCGTTACGAGGCGTCCGTCTTCCAATTGTGCAACCGGAAGTAATGTGATGTAATACCGAAGGATCGCGTTACGAACGCGAGCTTCGATAGCGGTGTAATTGACTCGTTGTTGTGGCGTCGTAGTGTCATTTTAGTAAATTAATGAAATTGCGAAATGTAGGCATTGACGTTGTGATTTCGCTATTACAGAGTTCCTTTGCATTGAGCAAAACTGTTGTTCTTTTAATCCTCATTTACAACCTCAAATTTACATTTTAAACGATAACTTATCATAATGTTACAAATACACATCGTCGATCAATTTCTAAAAATTTTACAATTTAGAAGTGAAAGAAATAGCGGCTTCGTCCGAAAAGTCTTGAATAAACAAGTTTATTTTATCAAACTTTATGAACGATATATTAAATATCACTGTAAATCAACGATACAAGAGGTACAATCTAAAGAAAAGAAAAACAGACTTGTTCGGGATTCCACAGCACGGAAAAATTGAACAGAAATCAACAACGTTCAAATTGAGAAGAGACATCCTCGACCAGTTGAAAGGAAAAAAGAAAAAATCCTCTCAATGAGTTGAGAGGATGCGAAATTTCGTCCACTTGACACATTGACTGGTATAAACAGAAGGCAGCGGGATCGCGATCCATTTTCCAGCAACTTGTTGGCTATTGTCGTCCCATCGAGCACCAATAAATCTACGGTGGAGGACCGTGGCGCGGTCGTTGGACGCAAGGTCGCACGCCGCTACCACGATCAAAGGGGCGGCCAGTGGTTTATGGGCGAAAGCGGGCCAAAACGGGCATCGTGTACTGTTTCCATTTATCCGGAGGCGGTTGGCACTGTCGTCGGCTCGGTTATCCGTGGAAAGTCGCGGGCCGATCCGGTCGCGGGACACGTCGGAAGATTAAGTGTTCGGCAGGAAGGTTAACCAGCCGTTGGCCAGGCGGTAACACGCGGAATCATCTGTAAATTGAGCGCAGGGCCAACGGGAGAGAGCGTTGGGACGGCCATAACTCACGTGGCCTGCTCTCTGCCACCGATCCTCTCTTCCTCGTCTCTATCTATCTCTTCTCCCTTTCCCTCTGCCTGTTTGCCACCCCCTTGATCGTGTTTTGCCTCTCGAACCCTCTCTTACCGTTACCGAGCTTATCGTTACGCTGGACGATAACCCCTTACGATGACCCGACGTTCTACGTGGCAATTTTAAGACGCAGAGTATGTGAAACACATAGACGAAGCCAATTAAGAGACTGTGGATTTCCATACGTTTGCGAGGGACTTGAGTATAGAAAGAAATATGAAAAATACTTGCAACGTGGGGATGGAAATGTAAAAAATATTGAAAAATGTAGAATTATTGAACTACGTGTGATTAGATTTTTATACATTTTATATGAGAAGTTTCAAGACGTAAAATTACATGCAATACACACAATATGCAAAAGTATAGAAAACATTGAATATTTGGTGGATGAAAGATATTTCTATTTAGATTCCACTCTATAATATATAAACTCTACCCTAAAATTGTTGGATGTTTTAGAATTTTACAGAAAATGCTACTGACAAATAACTAGATCAAAGAGGATGCTGTTTTTGTAACGAGAAATGTCCGCTTTCAGCAAGATTCATTCTACCGTTCACTTTCCCGTTTTCTTCCGGAAGACTTTCTCTCGTTAGCGGGTACTATATTATCATCTTCGTACTTCACAGTAGCAAACTTCATAATTAGAGAAGTAAGATCGTGCGAAGATACAACGAAGTATGATGCAGTATATTGCATTTATGACTCCTAACAACCTGGAAAACCAAACTAAAGAATGGTTCCGAATTTCTTCGAGCTGCATTCGTTATTACCTTCATCATAAAAAAAAATGCGAATCGTCTCGGATTTTTACGCATTTCTGGAAAACTTGAAGACAACGTACAGGAAAAATGTACAGGAGACGCGGATTCGCGGATACGAAGGTTGTCTCCGTTCAGTCCGCTTTCCTTACGTTAGTAAGGATAGTTGTATTTTCTTGGACTTCGACGCAGTTTTCGTGTAATATGAGTGATTGACTAAGTCACGAGGTTTGATTCTGATGACACTTATTCACGCTTCACTGTGGCGGAATCGAACTGACGGGAAAGAACACTGAGGAAGAACTGTTAGAAAATAACTATCGAAACGTGTCGAGCGAGCGCTTTTATATCTCAAAGAATGCTTTGTTCAAGCTCGCTGATTAAACCCGACTTTCCCTATCAGATAAATCGAGCACACCCTCCGAGGAGACTTTGATCCTAAATTACTGCAACGGTAGTAAGACTTATGAAATTAAACTTAAATTATAATACAATTTATGATGGATAAAAACTTATATTACGGTGCTATTTATAGTGGATGCTATATATCACTATTGTGTCTATGTGATGGCTGTGAATATTTTGTTTCTATTAAAAATTGTCCTTTGTAGGCTTCACAAGGTTCACTATTGTATCCATGTGATGGTTGTGTACATTTTGTTTCTATTAAAAATTGTCCTTTGTAGGCTTCACAAGATTCACTAGTGTATCCATGTGATGGCTGTGAACATTTTGTCTCTATAAAAAATTGTCCTTCGTAGGCTTCACAAGGTTCACTATTGTATCCATGTGATGGCTGTGAACATTTTGTCTCTATTAAAACTTGTCCTTTGTAGGCTTCACAAGGTTATTATCGTTACAGTTTAGCACTTCTCGGAATACCGAACCTTAATAAAATGGGGAAGATGTTCGTTGGGAATATTTTTACACGGCACCTTCGTGGTCGAGGACCACGAAAATTTTTGCATATATATTACGCGTATTATATATTTTTGAATATTGCCCTCTGAATATTATTCAGAATTCACAGAAAACCTCATTCAACTGCCTATTAATCGTCTTTACTTATATTTACTTACAATATAGACAATATTAAATTTCTTTGATACAAAACAACCAAAATATCGTGAATTTAACCGATCATAAATATTGATATTTAATAATAATTAAATATATAATTACACCTACTTGTAATAAAATAGTATTTTTGCAAATACAAAATGACACATCTACAAATTTATTACCTACAATATAGACAATATTAAATTCTACTAATCGAGCGTACACATTCGTCAAACTCCACCCTTTGTAGAATTTCAACAGAAATCCTCCTCGACGACGCATCTCTTCGGTTCCGTGTCAAACTCCAGCCAGAAGAGATTGTTCGATCCTCAAATAAGCCGAGGAACAATCGCGCGAACACCGCAAGTATCGCGGCGATATTAATTAGCAAAGGGATGACGACGTAGCAGCGGTGTCCTCGTGCCACGAAGACAACATCAGCATCGTCGCCAAGGATGAAGATACGGCTCGTGTCTCGTAGCACGGGCGGAACATCCTGGCAAGGAGATAGCAAGGAGGATAATGATAATCCAGCTTCTAGCCTAGTGGTATCCCGGGGGATGCAGGGATTAATTGACACATCGGCGTTTCGAAGGAGAGAGTCTTCTGGGCTGGCGCCTCCGCTTTGCTAGCCGTGGCGACGTGACTGATGAGACGCCTCGAACAAGCCATCGTGAAAAACACCGTTGGATCGGTGGCGTGGTTTTTTGCCAGCCACGGATCCGGCAAGAATTACCGGGGCAAACCATCATCGGCTCTCTCCCCCGCTCGTCTCTCGCGCGCCCCCTCTGAGCAGCCCCTGGGCGAATAACTCGTCTGTCTAATCAGACGAGTCGTCCGTCCACCCTTCCTATTTTCTTCGAAAACCTGAAGCGTCTAGAGTAGCGTGGAAACGAACGCTCGTCAATGTTACAGATTGGAATTTAATGCGAGTACGGTGACACACGGGGACGGGACGGATGACGGGAGGAAACGAGGGTTGTCTTGAGAAAAGGACGTGCTCGGGGAACACTCCAGACAGCGAGAGGCTGCTAATTGAAATTTTCGGATGAAGACTCGGAGGTGGATGGAACGGTGCCTGGAATATTCGGTTTTCGGGGCTGTGAAACAGTTAGTGGTGCTACGAAGCACAAGATTTTCTTGTGAATTTGTAATCAAAAGAAGCAGAGAGAGGACAGATTTTTATTTCGGTAAACGCTAAAACAGTTCTAATGTCTGAATTTTCTGTATACTTTGAAAAATTTGAGATCAAGAAGGACGATATTCAGTTACGCGGGGAAATTTTGCAAAAATTCGAGAACGCGTGAAGAATACTCGAAGCCAGGATTTCTACTTTAGTGACTAAATTTTGGGGTCTCTTAAATTTAAGATTAAAAGAATAAAAGAGTATTTTATACCGCTGTACTAAATTTTATATGTACAAACAGAAAGATCTTAAATTTTATTTATATCGAGTTTCTTTCGAGTTTCAATTAAAATCAAACTATATTTGAAACTATTATAATTACAGACATTTTCACAGTTTAAATTTAACATACGACGGAGAAAGAAATTTCTTTTTTAAATCTAAAATCGAATAAAACGAAGGATGTTTGGATTGGAAGTAGATTCTGCGGCGACACGCAAATCAACATCGAAATAAAGAAAATCGGAGGGAACGGAGATTGTCGAAAGGAGGCAGTCGAAGTTTCCAGTCGATTCCGTGATAAAGGTGATTGAACGATTAGGAGTCTCGAGGAGAGGAAAGCGCGGTTGGAAGAGAAAGGGGGCATCTAATTTAAAGATTCATTGGAAAGTAAATCCGCGGCGAATTAGAGATAACTCTCCTAGGAAATCCCAGCCAGCGAGCTCCTTAGAAGCCGCTACGTTTTCTCGACGAAAGAGAGAAAAGAGGGAAACGAAAGAGAAGCAGAGGGGTGCTCTTAAGACTATGGTATCACCGGGAACGTATTTAACTCGGGGGATAAACCAAACGTTTGGAACATGAAATTTCTTCGAATGTTGTTAAACGCACATTTTAAACAAACAAACGGGCCTGATTTTAGATTTAATTTAATGTCGTTCGACAAATTTATGAAAAATCGTCTCATAATACTCGAAGAAAGAAGAGGGACGCCCTCTGTCGAACTGGATTTTTCTAAATTTTAAAAGATCGTGGGTGGCTGAATCGTGGAAAACAGAAGGCCAGGGATGCTCGTTCGGTCATAAAATCGAATGATAGTTCAATGCTCTGACGTAAATCCAGCGGTGAGCCCTTCTTATCAGCTGCTCTACAATACTGTACAAAGTAGAATCGAAAAATTTCGGCGACTGCTGTCAGAGGGGAAATTTCCGACACCGTCGTGTTACCAAAAATACCTATTTAAATTCTTTCTTTCCATCTTGTACTTATCCTTTCTTATTCACTGAGATTTGTTTGTTATAACATGTATATATTGGACGGACCGGCAGTACAGAGAAACATATTCTTGATACGTAAATGTACAATTTTATCGCATCTCTCCACCAACTGGAAGAACAAGACACATACCACAGTAACGTCACAGAACATTCAATTTAATTTTCAATTTTATTTTCACACACACATTGCCACTGCATTTCTTCTAAAGAATTCTCGTTTTCGAATAAATCATTATAAAAGATTGATCAGGCTGATGCTGATAAATAAATAGCAGACATCCTACAAGGTGAAGGGAACACCCTTAACAAATTTACGACAACAGTTATTACAGTTCCAACACTTGGCAAGCGTCCGTAAAAACTGGGAATCGGCATCGCGGGTTTCCGCGTTATAACACGGAGCTGCACATCTGCGTGGAACCGGTGCTTGAATAATAAACACGGTATAACAAATTGATAATCCGGAACCCCATAATCGTGCGCATATTTCGGCGCGGGGGAATCTGTGGACCGACACTAAAAGAACTTTCCACGCTCGTTGTTGCGCCAAATGGGCCGCTATAAAAGCGTGGGGCGCCCACGCGGCAGCCCTCTTCCTTCCCGATTCCGATTTCACCCTCGTCGTCTCGGGCTTCCGTCGTCGTCTCCGCCGCTGTTCACTATGATCGAACCGACTATAAATCCGTCCAACAAGTTGAATCAGTAGAAATAAACCAAAAATGATTGAAACAAAAGCATATTTACAACCTTCAAATATTGTAACGTAACCTAGGACAGAAACACCGTGAATAGGCGTAGATGATTAGGTATAGCTGACTAGGATTAAGTCAGGATAGAGTGTGCACAACGAGTTGATCAATTGTTTCTCTCTGTTTGTTCTAATTGCTTCATCTCGATTTAAATATGGCTTTTATCTTCTTATATCTAAACCTGTTTAAATTCACATCTTTAAATTCAAGAAGTTGAAACAATCCGAGTCTCGTCAGCCTATAATTGAAGTCTACCCTTGCATCTATTATACGTTTGGCACACGAATCGTTTCGTTTATCCTTACTGACACCGCTGTAGAATACGATTCGTGTGTGTCGAGTCCCGTTTCGCGTTCCTTCGTGTTTCATCGCGCGCGCCGCTCGATTTCGATATTTCGAACTGAGCGTTGTTCGATAAAAATGTTTCGACAAGCCCTGTCGAAGATTGATGAATCGCGGGAAAGTGCCGGCGGAAATCTGATCAGAAGGGTTCGGTTCTAGTGAGATGTAAATAATAGCTACGCGGATACACTGGTGCGCGAATGGTTTTACAAAAGGAGCGTCGGCCGTCGTTTACAATCGTCGACCACATAAATTGGTGGATGGTTGTCGGAGGTCTTGCGACATTGCTGAGATTTGTAATTTGTTATTTGATAGAGTGAAATTTCGTGGAGGATTGGTTTAACTCAGAATATGGCAGAGTCGTGTGGAAATGTTTGGGGATATAATAATTTAAGGCGAGCAATTTTCATATTTTTGTTGAAACTTGAAAAGCTATCGTCTATGATTGGAAAAACGAACGCTTCTGTCGTCTCTTTTCTCTTTCAAGTTCAAAAAAATAAAAAAAGGAACTTTCAAAGGTAACTGAATTTTTAAAGATTGTTTCAATATGACAGATTTGAGGACTCAATGCTTGGCTCCCTGTATTTCTCTTTTAATTACACGCTACTATAGTATTCGCACTTTCGCTGAATTTCGCCGATTACATCGGTTTCCACGAGCAGTGTGAATCATGATTTCGCTACGATGGGAAGTTGCGTCTGACATCCTCGAATTGTAATGGAATGTTGGTACAATACCAAAATTTATAAAACTTACATCTAATAATAATCTAATAATAATAACTGAATTCACTTTATTACTGTGATTAACGAATATTCAGGTTAGTAGAATTTTTATTGTTCGGAAGTATTAAATTAAGTAAGAAATTCTGTCAGATCTTTTAATTTTTCTAAAATAATATTCCTCTAAATATTATTTGTGAATTTTCTACTGCCATGTAACTATTAGATATCGCACTCTACGATAGAATTTCATCTTTCTTACACTACGTAAAAATGGTCAAAGGAGAGAAAAATAGTGTAAGAGGAAGAGGGCATGCGAGCGCATTTTTGGAGTTGGTTTCTAGCAACCTTCGGCTAATAAATTGCTCCGGACCGGGACTGTTTATAAACCGTTTAACCGTTGGCAGGTTTCGCTGCGAAGTAGCACGGAAAAGCTGCGGCGAAAAAGTGGGAGAAACGCCGAGGAGACGAAGCAAAGGGAACGAGAACTATGATGGATGAGCATGAACGACGCGCGTGAAACTCGCCTCGGTCCCGTACGACAATAGAAACAAATTAATAATTGTTTACTTAGCAACTTACTATCGGCCGACTTAATTACCACGAGCTCGATGATTTTTCCGCTCTAATATTTAATTGGCTACTGTTTCGAGCTAGTCTCTTAGTCTATAACTACTTCGATAGTTTATGAACCGGAATGCTGAGAGAGTTGATCGTTACGTGTTCAAGATACAGTAATTGCTCTTCGTGGAGTCTAATTGTTGGTTTCATTGTATATCCCTCGTATCCTGATATTTTTATTTTATGATTTTTACCTTTATGGTCGCGTTCTACTATGTTCGTGCCATTGTATCCTTTTTTCCCACGTATTTTTAGTGCAGCATTTCCTATTTTTCTTCCCAACCGTCAGCCATATTGCATTTTTTATTATATCCTATTTGTACTTCTACTTGCAATTTTTTCCAATTAACCATTTTTTTTCGTATATTTTTCCTTCGCTTCTAAGGAAGAACGTAGAGAATTCAAAGACTGAGATCTTCAATTAATTTCCAAAGAAAATATTTGCTTCTCGACAAAACAAAATACATTCTTCAACTTCGAATTTTGTTGGCCATCGCATTAAATTAAATATCCGAACTGTATAACTTTTTTCTCAATTTACATTATATATTTCCTTTTCCGTGACGCAAATTTTCCAACTCGCATCTTTCTGTATTGTACAATGTACGCTGCCAATCTTTCCACAACAATAATCATAAAGAGGACGATTCGATTTTCTCTTTTTATTCTCAAATGAAACTAAAAATCTTTCAATCTCGTTACAATCTTCGTTACAAAAAACACAGCCAACTTTCCCGCAATAAATAATGGAGTTTAACGACGATTAAACCTGCGGGTATCGATTTCGAAATCATCCCCCGTCGAATTGACGAGGGAGATCGGAGAAGAAGAGGAGGAGAAACAGAGAGAGAGAAGCGAGTGCGTGGATCGTCGAGAGTTGCACCCTCTGGTCGGTCTCCCCCCGAGCGCGATTCGACGTAGCCGGTGCTACCAGGGGAAAATAATGCATTAGAAATTCAGATGACCGGCGGAGAAGGTCGTGGCGCGATTTATCAAATAAAAGCGCCACGCTACAGTCGAATACCCGTCCGCGTTGGTCGTTGGAAGCGACAGTTCATTTTTAATATAAAACGAGACTCGCGAAGAAACGCGAGGATAGAGAAGACGATTCCTCGCGCTGCGACGACAAAAAGACTGCGGCTGATATCGCCGCCGATGTTCGCGAAGCGACCTCCTCGAGGAAAAAAGCCGTGATTCTCGCCGGGATTACGATTCCTCGAGCTCGCTTTGGTCAATACTGAACCGTGAACGGTATCGTTTTTCCCTGAAAATGATTGTGAAAGATGTCCGCTGTATCTTTGGTGTTTCATGGTCATCAATGTAGCAAGATTCTGTTGTTTTTCGGCGAGGAGAATTTATGTTCTACAATATAACACATATTAGCCACGAAACACTTGCCCATTTTGAATAGAACGATTATTGCAACGTTAATACAATTCTCTCGCATAATTTTTGATTATTCGATTTTATTATACACATCTAACGAAATTCATCATATAATTTAAACAAATGTTCTTGATCGACGAGGCGAAATTTAAAGTGTTCGATACCAAAACGAGTGAAAAAGAAGTGTGATTTAAAAGATGATTCATAAGACAGTAGAATGTACTTAAAATGTCATCCATGGCAAGTGTTTCGTACGCCGAAACTCAAAAATTTGTCTTCCAAACAATCTTCCAAACACCTCGGCGTTTCACGTTCACAAAAACCATCATCATCGTCTTCTGCTTCGACTTCCTGTCCATCCCGTTCCGAAGCATCCCCATTCAACGCCGACAAAAGAAGTGGCCGCTATCGTTCGCAGGCCTCTTGTCCATTCTCGTCCGTTGTTTCCCCGTGTCAACGTCCTGCATGCAGCACCAACGACAGAATCAAACGGCCATCATCAGAGGAGGCCGAGGTCCTTTGAAAGCGGCGCTGTCGAGCGGAGGCGGCCAGAGAAGGGGCTTAACACTTTGATCGGCGAATGACTGGCGACTTTGCATTATGAAGCTAAACTGTTTGCGTCGACGAAGCAAACGCGCAGTCTACGCTACCGCGAAGTGTCGGCAACTTTTTTTATCGCGTTGTGAGGCCTGCTCGCGGGCAACAGGTTTTGCTCGATCCCGCGGGGACACGCTAGTTCCTACCGATTATACTGCTTTGAGCGTCGCTCTCCGACCGACCTATTCCGCGCAGCGTAATATTGTTATTGGTTCGTGTCCAAGAGGAAGATCGTCTTTGTAACCAGCGGCGCTTAACGTTACTTCTTCGTGCGTTTTCGAGATGCTCCGGGGCTCTCGATAGTAGGTTGCACCTTGTTTACGTGAAATTCTCCCGCGTTCGTTACTTCCTTGTCGAGATTGACGAAGCTTCGAGAAAACTGGCGGAGTTCCAATGACGCGCGAGCTGCTTGTCACTTTGCTACTTGAATTTGCGCTAATTTCGAATTTAGACGCGGCTTTAGAAGGAAAACGGTTCAAGAAAACCAGTGCTTTATAAATCAATATTTCACGCTGGATTCATAATTACCGTGCTTCGCGTGATAACTATATAGAAATCCGAAGCTGCCCGTCATATTTCTCAGAAATATCAACCGTCGAGAGGAACTACCAAAAAAAAAGAAAAAGAAAATACAAACGACAACAGGGGGAAGATAAAGGCCGACACAATTCCCGATTCCACTGAAAGGATTCCCGTACAATGGGAAGAATCGAGCGTGGCGAGGAATCGTGGAGGTGGCTTTAAAATCAACTTAGCAGCGATTCCGTCGGAGCGGTTACAAGCGCGGACTGTAAGCACTTTACTTTTAAGGGACATTAGCCGCGCGCTCCCTTCTTACGCGTCCTTTCTTTTCGCGGAAACCGCGCCACGCCGCCTCCAGGAGGGGGAGAAACGGAGACGCGCACCATGACCACCGTGAAGGGTGACAGCGGCAGAAGAGAGGGGATTGTCTGGGGTAATTAGCCGACGGTCGCGTTGAAAGATCTCCCAGCAGCTGGTTCGGCTTGTCGCGACAGGCTGTGTCCAGAATACCAAAGCCATTCCGTTTGGAAAATGTCAGGCCACCGATAAAAAGTCATGCGACATGAACCATACAGCGTGAGTGTAAAAAAAAAAGGGGGACCAGGGAGGATTCGTAATTTAATTATCGAAGCGTGATCGCCTTCGAGGTCCCTACGCCTAATGCGATGATTGGTAAAGGAAAGGTTGTTTGAAGCTAGAATGAGAACAGTAGCGACGATGTAAAGAAAAGTTATTCCTTTTGTGGAGAATATGTGATTTAAGATTTTTTTTTTTGAAAAAATAATGTGACAGATTTAGGACGCTTGATCTCGTGACACTTTGAAAGACTAAGCTCTGACTATGATGCAGGTAAAAGTTACTTTTTTTTTTTATCGAGAATGCAGGTTTTGATATAGCATGTCTTTTAGGGAAAATAATAGATAGGACTAAAAATCTGATTTCTAATTATCAAAGGAATATTAGTATGATCATGACACAGCTTCTCTAACATCCAAAATTATAATCTATTCATTTTATACATCTTATTACTTGCAGCTACTACAAATAGCATAATCTCATTTGGAAATCTCGATCATTTCGATCCAACGATCTTAAACCTAAAACTTCACGTAATCGTCTATACAGTGATACATACAAGTGGAATCGAATCAAACCACAATCCTCTAGACAAACTGGAAACTCAAATAAGCTGAACGACACGATACAACGAAGCATACGATCGCACCTAAACCAATACACAAAATCCAACCCTCAAACAGCGTAAAACCTTCGGAACCTCGAACTTCCCCTAACCGATCTCCATCCCTCTGTGCCTCTCTCTCTCTCTCTCTCTCTCTCTCTCTCT
>CAJDYZ010003688.1:78741-89313 GCA_903986555.1 Heterotrigona itama
TACGTGACCCATCAACCTCCTATGCATCCCAGTTCCGGTGACTATCGAGCAGGCGCCAAGTGTCACCCGAACGCCTACTACGACCAGCAGACCAGTCAACTGCACGTCCACCAAGGCGGCGAGGCGTCCAGCATTCCCAACAGCTACGTCTCCTCGCCAGATCCGTTCCCGGCGCCGGGGATGACCACCACGGCGACCGCGATCGCGGCAGCCACCGCCGCCGTCATCACGCCACCAGGAAGCGCCGCCCAGGCGGAAGGCAACGCCGACTCCTACAACTACGGCAACTTCTACGCGGAACCGGTGCACACCACCGCTCCTCCACCCTCCGCGGACAACAGCAACAGCTCGTCGGACTTCAACTTCCTGACGAACCTGGCCAACGACTTCGCGCCGGAATACTATCAGCTCAGCTGAGTTCACGAGACCGAGAACCCGTGTCAGCTGGACTGGAGCGACGAGCAGTGTCTCCTGAACGCGTTGTACTGATGACGCACGTTGCGACCGTACCTCGGCGTCGTCGTCGTCGCGAGTGTTTTGAGATTGGTAGGCTGATGGACTTGGTCGAGTGTGATTCGATTAAAAGTGACGTGAAACGGAGACTTTTTCGTCGGTTCGTTTGAATCTAGATTGGAATGAGGTTGGAAGCTTAGGTAGCGAAGACTGTGTTTGTATCTTTCCTGGGAGAATTCCTGCGAACGAGAGACTCGCTGATGAGAAACTCGAATCGCGATGGGAAAGCGCGTTCGTCGTTGATGCTTCGATCGTGGACAGCTTCTATTCGACAGACTGCGAGTAGATTCTCGATGACGATCTGTTTCGTCCGTGGAACCTCTGCTTCTTCGAATCGAACCAAAGTTCTTGTGCGACACACTTTCTAAATATAAACGAATCCACGACAACTTGAGCATGCAAATCCATCCGTGTCGAATGGACACGAAGAAGAAGAGTTTCAAAGAGAAGTTCAAACAAAAACTTTGACTGGATGATCCGATGAGAAACTTGAATAAGAAAGAAATGAGACGCTTTGAATGATCTTCGTGCCGGTCGCTACAATCATCTCCGTCCGTAACCAATGATTGCTTCACCTGTACCGACGAACGCAACTGACACAACAAGTTGAGAACGCGTCGCAAAGGCCGGCCCAGTGATTTCGAAACGGTGCGATTCAAGATCGACGTGGCAGAGAATCTTGCGTATGTGCATGTGCGTGTGTGTATGTGTGTGTGTGTGCGCGCGCGCGCGTGCGTGTGTGTAAATAAATTAGAAATAAAGAAATAGAAGAAAATGAAGAGGTGCAAGTGCAATCTTTCTAATACGTAACGAACGATTTCTATCGTGCAGTAGATAATTCCGTGATGATCGGACCGGTCTCGAGCCAAGTGATTCGAGTTCGTGTGTGTGCGCGCTCGACGCGACGCCATATTGTCGCGCGAACGATCCGCCGAAACTACTTCCGTATCTTCTTGCAAATCATCGTAACACGTTCGCCAGACAGTCGGAGAGAGAAAGGGAGAGAGAGAGAGAGAAAAGAAATGGCAAAATGTTTCGAGTAGAAATAAAAACGCGTTTGGAAAAGTGACACGTCGAAGGGTAGCAATTTACGAGCAATAATTCTTAGTGAAATAACGTGACTGTACATACGCGAACCTAGCGCGACGCGAGGATTAATTTAACTCGAGGAAGAGAGTAACATCGACGAGTGATTAAGGACGAAGGACGACGGTCGTGAGAAGGACTACTCGCAATAGGGGACGATAAGAAACGCACTCGTAATGTTTTCAAGCAGAGTGAGAACGTCTCTCTCGTGAAAAAGTAACAAAACATAAATATCGGAAGTTCGTTTCGCTCCTCGACGTCGTTCGGACAATCGTTTACGAACGTCTTTCCAAGTTAAACGTCGCGAAAGACTTCGAACGATCCGTTCGAACGTCGACGAGGTTTTCAGTAATCCCATACCACGTTGTACTCTTTCGACGTTCGTTTTCAATGCTGTACAGAGGAGAGACGCGTTGTTTCGCGTTTTAGAGTATACGAGACGAACACACTTCGTTTCGGAGAGAGTTCGATCATTCTTTTTCACCAGAATCGTCGACATTGTTTCGTCGTTATTTCTACTAAGCTCGACAGACGTCGGCGAACCGGACAGAGAGGTTCGCGTCAACGGAGAAACAATAGTGTAAAATGGTTACGAGATTAGGTCACATAGCTAGCGACCCGTAAAGGAATCCTGATTTCCACACTCGACTCGACAGCGAGAATATATTTAATAGTGCGCCAGTACGTTGCATCTGGTTTGTATAAAGAGTAAACTAAATAATAAATGGCATTTAGGGAGCCGCGAATCGTTTACACGAGGACTTCTTTGTACATAGATAGCGCTTACGATAATCGTAACACACGGACATATGTACACGCGAACACGTATGTACACGCATCATATACACTTGAAGAATACACACAGTTGTTTATTCGATTCTGAAATGTATGATTAACCATGCGATCCGAGGGTTTGCTCCTCCGAATGTGAAACGAAGGAAAAAAAAATGGAAAAAGCTACAAAAAAAAAGAGAGAGAGAGAGAGAGAAGTAATTAAAAAAAATCGGCGATCATCGTGTACATTCGTTCATACAGGCTCGTAAAACACACAGAATCGTTTCATCCTGTTCTGGCAGCTCGCGTTTTCGTTCAATCTCCACCCTTCCACGGATTATGCAGTAAAACCGATCATAAATGGAAACATGGAAATGGATGATAATAAAAGATATCATTATAAAATTAAACAGGATTCGTCGTTTCCTTCATTTCTCCCCTCTTTCTTCTGCGTTCTTTCCGATACTACTCAGCATCGTGTCGACGCAATCTGTGATTATTAACTCGCAAATGTGTTATTTTTGACATTTTCGCGGTGCATCGACGAAACATAACGAAGCATAGCGGAGCAACGAGCACACAGTGGCACGAAAACACGATCACATGTGGGTACGTGTAACTTTCAAGTTAGTTTTTCAAGTTACACAGGGTTAAAACTCTCGTGAAACGTACCGCGCTTCGAAGCTAAATATAATTTCGTTCACTACTTAAACCGCGGCAGTCACGAGCGCTCACGATTAAAAGAAAGATCCCGCGCTCGATTCCCTTATGAGAAAATAATTATACCTTCGTTTTACCCTGCTGGCCGGCGGACGTTGCTTTTAATACACATGTTCAACGATCGCGCGCGGGATTGACGGGTTTTCGTATCGAGAAAACGGGGGGAATTCTCGCGTGAAGGAACTGCAGGGGACCAGCAGGCCAGGGAACACGGATCTCCGAAGACAGCGCGCAATTTGCGCGCGCGAATCAATTTTAATAGGGTGATAAATGCGGCGCATCGCCACGGTAAAATATGGATCGAGTACGCCGCCCGAGAGAAAGAGAGAGAGAAAGAGAGAGAGTGTGTGTGAGAGAGAGAGAGAGAGAGAGAAATAATATTTCAGTTCGATTGCTCTGATATTTCGAGTCATCCATCATCGTCGCTTCCTTCGCCGACACGGAGCTCGCAGGAAACGCCGAACCGAATACATATATTTCGGCCTGCTCCACCTTTCGCGAGCGCAACCCTCGAAAAGGGGTTCTTGAAAATTCAGACGTTCCTTCGCGCAACTTTGCCCGATCACCGTATCACTGATAATTGAGAGGATACTGATCAAGTCTAAACGCTCTCGCTCGACGTAACGCTTCAAATTTTTCACGAAAATGAAATGCATTCTGAATATGTAATAAACGATATAATACATTCTGTTGGGGTACCTAAAGGTTTTTAGAAAATTAGTAGATTTTTATTTCACGTATAATGAGAAAATATAAATTCAGATCATTTCTCTTTTTTGCTTTCTCAAAGACAAAGAGACTGAGAAGCAGCACGAGAGCTCGAATAAATATCTTATTGTTAGTATTGTATAATACTTTGGCTAGCCTCCTGTCATCGTTTAAATATAATCTACCACTTTTAGTTCGTAATAAGTATTTGAGCCACACGAATATCTATGATTTATGAACGTCTAGAAAATGTCACGAGACAATTAGAAGATCATTGACATGAATTTTATTGGATCAAGTGTACGTTCTACAAATTAATACGTCACACGACACTGATAAAAATTATCTTTCAAAACAGAATAAGTGCAAGGGACAACTACAGAAAAATCAAAGTAACATGGAAAACGATCCTCCAATTATTTCAAACGTAACTGCACAACACACATCCTTTAATAACCCATCTGTCAAGAGATATGCAACGTATACGTATTCTAACTATCTACCAGCAGTATCTATAAACTACTCTACAGATATAATTACCTATGTATTTTACAATACACGCTCGAATTCTTCAGCGGGATCCCTCGAAAGAACACACCTCGATCCTGATCGTGCGCAATTACCGATAAATCCGAATACGAACGAACAACAACGGGAAGTTAAACGAAGTTGAACGAAATTGAGCTCCTGAGTCGTTGGAAGCAGAATCTGGCCGATAGCCGAGTGCGTAAACTTCTCCGCTCGAACGGGGGTTCGGTTTCGCGGGAAATCAGAGCTGGAGGCAGCCGGTCAGCCGACGCGAGAGAAAAGGAGAGAAAGAGAGGATCTCTCGAATCGAGAGAGTCCCGTATGCGCGTTCGTAGAGCGGACGAACGGCTGTGTCAGTGAAGAGACTGACAATGATGGATGACTGCGCGTGATGCGTGTGAGTCAAGCCCATACGATGCCGTTGCGCCGTGCGAGCTCATATGTGGCCTCCTGTCCGAACGAGCCGACCGAACTGTTGCTATCGTTGCATCTGTGCAGAACACCCCAGCGAAACGCAACCCCCCCGATCAACGATCACCCTTGGCTCTTCTCCCCTTGCTCCCACCTCCCTCTCTCTCTCTCTCTCTATCTCTGTCCCTGAAACCATGGATCCTCTCATGGTTCAACTCGGTCCCCCCCTCGGTGCCCCCTCTCCCGCCCCTGGTCGAGCTAATTTCTCGACGCTATTAACTTTTTCTCCGCGATGGAAACGCCGCCCTTCCGCCGGCTGGCCAGTCGGCTGGGGAAAAAAAGGAAACTGGAAAACACCGGGGAATCGCACTTTCGACGAATCCTTAGATATCACAGTTTTTGCCAGCGCGCTGGCGGCCTTCCTGCTCTTCTTCGTTCTTACTTGTACTTTTTCAGATCTCTCCTCTCTACCCTTTTATTTCTGCGCTTCTTCTTACTCCTCCTGTTCCCTTTTGGCGAAAGATCCATCCACCGCGCGAGACGGGCAGTTCGCGAGGTGATCGTTTCGACGAAGCTTGAAATTGAAACCGGGGGGGAGGGAGGGAGAGGGAGAGCTAGAAACTGCAAGGTATGTAATCAATAGAGTTTCGTTCTACTTTCGCGTTGCAAGTGATCATTGATTGATGAAAGTTCAAAAGTTCGTGAGATTTTTTTTTTTTGAGAATCTGGAATAATGATGATACCTCAGAATTTTATGAGTTTTTTTTTTTGAGTTTTTTTTCTAAAATAAGAATCTAAAATAAAAAGAGAATATGGTTGTCCGTATTCAATGAAAGATTTCGAGTATTCTCGTGAACAGCTGTAACTACGAACGATTAATTTTCGAAAAGAAATTAGTTTATTTTATACAAGCCGAATCGTTCGACGCCTCTGTCAACGAGGCTGAAAGAAAAGATTCGTGAAAAGGAGAAATATATTGTCGTACGAGATAGTCATATTTTTATCACGAGTCGTACGACCACTATCACAACCGCATAGGGTCGCAGAGGGTGGACCACGAGAAGTCAAGGGTTACTAGCCCCGAATCGTGCAATGTTTGGCCTCCCCGTCCAACCGTCGCGACCATAAATCTTACGATCGTCAAGGGACGACTCATTCACGCCACTTTGCTTTTCGACCGATATAGCTGAACACCGGAAAACTCCTGAATTCCAGCGACTTTTACTTCGAACAAGCTGTCAGCCGACTTACTCTTTCGTCAGTTTTTTTTTTCTTTTTTTCTTTTCCCCGGTTTTGGCACGAAATTCTTTTTAATTGAGAAAATAAATATAGAAACAAGCGTTCTACTGTCGTCTAACGAAAAATTGTCGTTCGCAATAAAAATAATAATATTGAAATGGTATTATTACAAATCCTTTTCTCGTTATAGATTTTCAAAGGTTCTAGTTGATTTTTCTCAAAGACCTTATTTTAATCTTACTTATTTCTGAGGTATTTATCAATATCCCTGCTACAACTACAATTTTTAATTTTCTTATTATTCTTCTTCCCAAAATCTTACAAAATTCTGAAATATTTCACCGATATGACAATCTCCGATGGTTAATTAAATTTTATACTCTGTCTCTGTAAAGTGAATCCTTGAAAGTTTCCAAGAGAACTCTTCAAATTTTAATAAAAAAAAAAAAAAAGAAAGAAAAAGGAACTTTTGAAAGTTTACATTAGCAAGAAGCTAAGGTTCTATACTAAAGATTCGTTTCTGAAAACTTGAAGGGAAAAGAATCTCGAAGCGTTCGACAGAAGGACAGCGACAGAAACGAAGGAGGCGAAATCCACGAAAAGCAAATGTCGGCCGGGAGAGAAAACGGTCGGCTCTCGGTTCGACGTTTAGTGTCGCGTAATTGTGGCCTCGCGCGCAAAAACGTAAATAATGAGAAACTCATTTCACAGAGAGAGAGAGAGAGAGAGGTGAAATCTCGCGGCGTAGTGGCGCGGTGATGAAACGCCGAGGATTTCATGTAATGTAGAAAGTCAAACTGTAAAAGACAAAATGCGGTCCGTGCAAAAACTCGTTACTCGTCGTGAAAAGAGGGAGGGAAAAAAAAAGAACCTCCTCACCATCACCGATTCGATCGCACACGCTGTAATCTCGATATTATATTTCGATGATGGAGCATCGCACTTCCAAGTCGCAACCAGTCTTTAAACATCGAGCAAACCGCTCGGTCGATGAAAATAAATCAATAAATTGATCGACTGACAGACGAAACAGGAAGGCAATTTGAAAAATTGCCGTCCGATAATAGCTACTTTTATTTATCGAGATGCGCTTCATTTGTCGATTATAGCCATAAAATGCTCTTATGTCATTCAGGAAATCAGTTGCTTCGAATTTTTTGAAAATAACTGCCTATTGTGTAACTATAAGTTTAGAGTGAAAATTATTGACCACCAAAGAAGTTTCCTTTTAATTTTGTTCAATTTTTAAATGAAAGTCTGAGATCGATGTTATATTAATTTTCATCATTAATGCAGATATTAGATACTTCTTCTCTAATTTTTACAAAGAATAATTTGATAAATTAGAACCTAGATTATCGAAACAGTCATTTCGTGGTAGGCCCATGTCTAATCCATCCAGTATTCATCCTTTTTCCATCAAAATTAACAAAAATCTCCTCGCGACGTGTATATGAAATTTATTACAAAGAAAGCAGTCATTCTACTGTCTGAGGATTACATTATTCGCTTCGATAAATGAGATTCTATTTTCTTCAAATTTGAATCACTGGAAATTACACATCTCGAATATTATCTACACGACATTCTTGATGGAAAGAAACAATGAAAAAAGATCAAATTTTCAATGAAACAAATGATTTTAAATTACCTACAATCTAGACCATGAACCTTCAAACTGCCTGTTTAAACACCAATGACGAAGCTTTTATTTTATTTTATTTTATTTTGTTGAACATCGGCCTGAAAAGAAGTAGAGAAAACGCACGTCACGTCGAATTAAAAGCAAGAGATCACCGAGAGGCAGGGTGGAGAGGCTCGTGGAGGACGAATCGAATTCTCGTATATTTGAGAGAAGCTTGTCGCCCGAAACGAAAGGAGTCTCGAATCCGGGTTGAAGGAAGGTGACTGTGACCGAGGAGGCGAGCAACTCCGTAGCGGTTCCGGTTTCTCCGATGCCCCGTGAACGGGGCAGAGAAATGTCGTTAACGCTTAAATGTTAATAAATGTGGAGGGAGCAGGAGAGAAGAGCGGATCCCACGTAGCAGACAGGTAAGGAGTCTCAGCTGAGACTATAAGCGTAGAAGGCAAGAAGTCGCTGCCACGCTGGCGGCTGCTTTTGAGCCTCGGTTTGTCATGGTTCGCATGATAGATGAAGGAAGCGGCCGCGGCAGCCTCCACGCTCTACACGCGCTCTACACCCTATATATACGGTGTGTTAAGTTTTCACCGCGGGAACACCTTGCGCCCTCAAGTCTCTGCTTCCAAGTCTAACCGCGGCTCGTTCACCCGCGTTCCTTCGTTAATTCCCCCCACGGTTACAAACCGCAAATAGAATCTCACACGCCACGCGACCATGCACGGGGAAATTATGGCTCTCCGAGCCTTTGCTACGATTGTTACATGAGAACAACCATAGCAGATATCGATGGAATTGCTTCGAGTTTTCTACACCGAATGGTACGGATATACTGATGTCGTTACTGATCGTTGTATAACTGTAAAAGCTTTTAGGGTAAAATACAGGGTGTTCCGTAACTAGTGGTACAACCGAATAGGAGCTACGTATCGAAAAGAAAATCATTTCCGAGATAATCGAGTTTGAAAATTTATCAAATACACGTGTACTCGTTTTCTTGGAAATAATAACGCCTTGAACAAAAAAAATTTTCATTCGCTTATCACTTATTCTTGCGCGTAGAATATCCATGTGTCGACTATTCGGAATTAAGTAAATTTGAGTATACTTGATAAATTTTCAAACGAAACAAAGTCTTTAATAAAAAAATTTTATTCTTTCCTTTCGACTCGTTTCTTCACGTAAAGTCACCTGCTACTCATTTGGATCACCAGTTACGGGACACCCTGTATATTGATTTGCGGAAATATTTGGACACTTGTCGTGAAATTTTATAAATAGGTATGCGCATTACGTTGTGTTTAACAGAAGGTGAGAGTTGACGCAGAACTACAGAAAAGATCCTCGTTTCACGACAGAAAGATCGTGCAGAGTCGTTTAATGCTAAGAACAATCAAACTTTTTTAATTAACTCGAAAATTATAGAATTCTATCGTCACGAGATGTGGTAGTAGATTTCGTATGTATCCTTTCTGTTATCACAGATTGGCTCGCGACAACTAGCTCAAAAAATAGCGTTCGTCAGAAGCCCGATTTACCGATTTGTCCGAGTACATACCTACAACGTCCACCGAACTTAACTAAGAACTCAAGGGTTAGGCGTTCGATTTGACACGTTCCATAAATCTCGATAGGGTAGGTTGGAGAGCATTGGAGAGCGGCCGGGCCAGGCCGGGCTTCCCGGAGGGTGATAGATCCGAAAATCGAGCAAAACCATTCGGTGTTTCTTCGTCGAGAGGCAACCGAGACCCTGGTCCACGATCCACGCACATCCACCCTCCAAACACCACGTGTACGTGCATACGCGGCATCGTTATAATGATTAGTTACCCGGTGTCACGCCAGAATTCGAATATTAGTCGGGCCGCATCTCCTACGACTAAACACTCCCCGATACACTTTGTTAATTGTTCCGCATCTGGTTTCACCTATAGCCCCGCTCGCTAGATTACCATTCAATCCTCGAGGACTTCTCAGTGAGATGTAAGTGCACACAGGGGTGGAAAGTTATCGATCGATAGTCGATAAATATGGGTTGCATTGTATAAGTTCATAAACAATGTTACTCAAATGCATTGTTGCTAGACGAGTGAAAATTTGCCAAATAACATATAAATGATATATAAATAAATTAGAGAATTTAAAAATTGAATGATAAACAAATTTTTTAATTTCAACGTTTGCTTAAGCTTCAGTATTTAAAAATTTTATAATTGCGCGTTGACGCGTGAATTGAATGTTCAACCTTTCAAGAAAAATTTTCATTCTTTTAGAGATTGTAGGAAAGTTTCATCGATCCATCTATGAAAGAGAACTATTTTTGATCACTACTGTATTTTCCTTTTCGTACAACCACAATATCTATCCAGGAAATATTTAAATAACCAAATGCAAAATGTATAGGTGTCCTAATTACAAAAATTCTAGAAAATCAAGGGAAAACCATCAGATAGATAACAAAAGCGCTCACGGCTTGGTTTCTAATAAAGGAAAGGAGGGCGTGCGAGGGGATTCCCGGCGCATGTAAAGAAGGCACACTGTATAACGGCCCTATAAAATGACTAATGATGTAAGGTGGGTGTAAAGTGAAGCGGCTATTGATTCGTAGACGCGTAAATGACACGTCTATCGGCTACCGAGGCCACCAGTCATGCTGAGGTTTTAACTCTTAGCACGGTGAACCCCCGAATCTCACTCAGCAACCCATAGAGATGATGATAAACGGTCCACGCCACCGGGAGGCTGGCGGTTTACAATTACCCAGCAATATTTTTTCGACCAACCGCATTAAGAATACCGACGGTCCGTTGATTCCACTGTCGCAAGAAACAATCACGAACAATCACCTTCTCACTAGCTCCGCGAAACACCACGTTGTGATTCTGCAGAAAGAAAATGAGTCTCCCTGAATTATGAGATCGCTACGATCTTTATTTAAAAAAAAAAAAAAAAAA
>CAJDYZ010003688.1:98447-110683 GCA_903986555.1 Heterotrigona itama
GTTGAACTTAACAGAGTCAGACAGTAACAAGTTTAAAACAGAGAAGTAAATGACGCAAAAAGAAAAAAGTATAATCTTGCAATCTATGCGACAACCGCGAGTAACATGAAATCAGCAGATCAGGAAAGATTACAGGAGGATAGAGATAATGTTATCTTTTATCTACGAGCAGTCTGGGATCTCAGCATCCGCTATCGATCGATGGAATTAAGAAAACTTAAGTTTATCGGGGACATTGCGCACTTCCCCTTATCTCGACGCTCGCCGATAATGCCTGTAACTGCTTAAAATAATTCGCGAACTCTAATGATGCATTTCCTGTACCATAAAAAAACCACTATTGATTGAGGTACGCCATCGATTTTATTACTTTCATTTGAAAATTTTTTTCGTCCTCAAATTTGTTATATTGTCATTTAACTTCGAACATTTCAAATACCTATATCACTCACAAAGATTTATCTACATTCCCGTCACATACCGTACATTACATATAATCAATCGTTGATCAATCTTTAAATTTAAATTAAATTTATCGCACCTTTAAAGTCGTATTTATTTATTGTAAATTATAGAACATACTATTAAAAAAGCGACGAATATATTATTATAATTAATGCACCATTTATCGCAAATATTCAAATACATAAAATACATGAAATATGAAAAAAATATACAAAACGTCGTGAAGGTCGTTGCACTATATTAATGAGGCAAAATTTCTGTTCGTGCTCCACTTAAAAAAAATCTATCATGGTCACGGTAAATGGTTATTTTTTTAAATAAGCATGGCAAAGAAAAGAAAGGAAAAGTATGAAAAGATGGATTAAAAATGTGCAAACAACAGTACCCAGGAATTGAACAGGAGGAGCGAGGCCGTTGCGTTGGAGACTTGTTTACGGACGAATGAAAATTACACGACGGTACCAGCCACCCCTTGGTTCGACGCGTCCATTCATTAACACTTCATATCCCGTTGCGACGTGCTGGTAACGAGCCTGTCATAATTACCGCGCTAACTTTATTACTACGGATACACGCTCTCCTTGTACGGGCTATGATACTCGTGCGTCATAGGGCAAATCGAGCGCGCACCCTTCCTTCCACAAGGGAACACCAGCCACCCCTCCCCTCCCCCGCAGTTTAGAACTCTCAACGTATCAAACGTTGCACTCTCGTTGCTACTTTTGTCAAGGAAAGTAATTTTCTCCCCGTATATCTTCCTTAACGCTGTCGATTCTCTCCTTATTCGAGCACTGAGAGAGTAAAATTGCGAGAAGATAGATCTGATAATTAAATTTGAATGTACAAGTTTTAGAAAATCATTTGGAGCAAAGCATTTTAATCGAACGAAAAATGAAGCCGAATGGAAAATCCAGAAATAACTACGTCAAAAATAACTAGAATTCATATTCTGATAACTGACAATAAAATTCTGCGAAGTTATCTTTTGCTCGAAATTGTCGAATTTTAAATAAAAAGAGTCTGTAATGGCAAAAGATTCGATTATAAATATATTTAAGAAGAATGAAGAAAAATATTCTCTGAAAATATCTCAAGTTATATATCTTACGTCTCTGCTTGTATTAGATTTTACAACAGCCTTGCATCTTCACGGAACGAAGAGACAAATACAGGAGAAATGGATCAAAGAATCAAAAATTTCAGTCTGCCACGACACATTGCAAAGCGCACGAAAAAGATCACTCTAAATCAAATGACTTTTCCAATTTCAGCCCGGCGAGAACCGTCGCGTCGGGGGTTCCACAATAACCTATGCTGGCGCACAAACATTTCCAACGGCCGTGGAAGTCGACACGCGAGAGCGTAACTCGCGCGACGGCAGCTTTCGCCTCTGAAAAAGCTGCCCGAGCTATTCTTATCCTCTCGATCTGGAAAAGGGCAATTTACGAATCCAAAAAGCATTCGGCCACGTGGAAATTCTAATCCGGCTGGAATCGCGACAGGATCGGAACGTTCGCCACCGTTTGCACGCACCCTTCCGCCTGGCCGATGGCTAATTACATTTATTCAATATTTACGATGATACGATCGAGCGCGCAGCGCGAGCCAGCCCGTGAGTCAGGTCGAATGAAAGGGCAGATCGAGCTCGGTGCACAGTCATTCTCCGATCGAACGCTTTCCTCGCCTTTCCTTTCCCCGTCTCGCGACACGCTTTCGTTACATTTTCTTTCTCCGGGACTTTTTTTCATATCAATAGGGCACATCTCTGGTGAACGAGCGGAAGAGAAGCAGAATAAATCAAACTTTAATCGAAATAATATTAAATTCTAATTTTTCCAAAAAATATAAAATGCTTCTGAATTGAGTATGTATCGAATAGGGAAGAGACACATGCCATGAACTTTCATGCCCAAACCGTACTACAAAATTAATTATTCTTTTTACCCATCAGAGACATGTTGATATTTTGGAATTAACTTTGATATGAACAGAAATATTGTAAGTTTTTGTGAGTCTTTCCCTCAGTTTCTTCTGTTTTAGGATTTTCAGTGGCAAAGGAGTAGCGAACTCTTTTATATTAATTTATAAGGGGAAAACAAGTACATACACGACGATGAAAAGATAACTTGTGTTATTTGTATGTTTGATAAATCGTCTCTAATATTTACCAGGAAGTAAGAGGATAAAATAGATAGCAGGCATAAAGAGGGTAGCATAAAAAGAACTTCCACAGCATACAACTTCAATTTCAAGGAAGATTGTACAAATAATAAAAACAAACGTAAACTATGATTAAACGATATGTTGATCCATATTCTCCAGTCTTGACAACAAATGAATGAAACAACTTTCGAAAAAATGAGAAAGAATTTAATCGAGCACGTTTCTTCTTGAATTTTTGTCCAAATAGACACGAGTTTCCAATAATGAGGATTTCCCTCATTATTTCGAGAGAAACAAAAAGGAGAAGAGGCGTGGATTCGCGTGCACACTAGACGGAAGCATTCGGTAAATACACTCGATTACGCTCGCATTCGTGGGCCGACAAGAGGCAGCACGGTTAGAGCAGCAATCGAGCAACTATCATACCGAATGATCGATGACTCCATTGTGCGGGCTTTCCCATGTCCCTGCTACGATTTCGTGTGAGCAGCATACAAAAAGCCGGCCGCCATTTCGAAAATGGCCGGAATTATGGAAAATTCGAGCCGGAAGATCGATCGGCCGATGGCATTCGCTCCCCGTGATTTCACCCCATCGTGCAACCCGATATTCGCTGCGTTGAATTCTCGATTCTCGTACAATAGTTCCGCCTCGATGACAGTCCCGTGGATCGTTTCGACATCTGCATCCACGTTCGAACGTGGAAACGAAGATATTGCGAATGCGCGAGACGAGAGGAAAAAATTGCGCGACGAATTTGAAAAGTACGATGACTTGAGACAGGTGGTTAGAGTCTGCGAGTTGATGGTGAGAAAATAGTTCTGGAATATACTAACAATAAGAATTGAATAGAAAAGATATATTTCGCCGAGCATTTGGATTTTATAAAGTGTAATTTTTGTTAAATGATTTTTTTATAAACTACTCTGGACAGGGATAACTTTCTGTTATAATTGTATCGCTATTCTTCAAGTGCAACATACAGCTTTTCAATTTCAATTTTTAAACGTGACACCTATATTATCTATATAGAAACTTTAATTTATCTCAATGAAAATAACTGCAAGATCTTCAAGATCTTCTATCTTATAACATTTACCTTTGGAAAGATTTTTTGATGTAAAGTTGCAAAAACCTCAGACTCACAAACATATAGGTAAAATTGAAATTCACTTTTCCCAACACTTCGAAACCAACACTCTCCAACATCACGATTCAAATCTATAGTAATTCACTGAAAAATCACAGAAGTGACTCAACTAGTTCGGTTCATTCAATCACTGGTCAATCATCAATCAACCCCCCGTAGAACACAAAGTTAAATTTAGATAAATTTAATACGTTGACTGATGCGATAGTTATTGGTGAGCAAATTTTTCAGAACGATTAAAAGAAAATAAATGTCGTCGATTAAAAAATATTCAACGAAAGTTTCGCTGAGAACTTTCTCGTCCGAGAATCCAGGCAGGGCAGAAAGAAACGCGAGATCTCTGTTTCTCGAGGGAGCCACCTTCTCGTCAAAATTCTGCCCATCGAGAACCAAGGTTTTCCTTCTTTTTATTTCACGCAGCTTCCTGCGACTTTTGCCTTCATCTTTGTCAGAATAGCGACGATCGACCGAATAATAGCCCGCTATCTTGCCTTTATGAAGACAAACTTCTCGTAGAATGTCTGCGGTTCTTCCTGTCTGAATAGACAGCTGTCTGTCCATCGGCAACCACCCGCTGAATTGTTGTGACTGGATGTTTGACTGACAAGAGGATCGACTCTGAAGGTGTCACGTTCGAGATAAAACGTCTTGTTGCAACCACAATGAGAGATTCGAAGACTCTCGGTGGGAATCGAATGTTTGGATAGTAGACGCATCTAATTCGCTACGAGAGTTAAATATCGTTGTTGTGTACTCGTGTACTGAATATTAAAAGATTCATTAATATTTGAAAATGCAACAAAGAGGATCCGTATCTTGAATCAGATTATTTTAATTTCAAGTGGATATTTCTGCGATAGAGACTGAAAACAGATCTAAATAAATCCAAAATAATTCCCTATAAAATTCGCCGAGGACATTCTGTAATAGTAATTTATTCAAAAATATATATATTTAACACTGTATAAAAGTGTCAGAACCAATGTGCACGTTAAACAGTAAAAATTTAAGATCATCGGTCCTTTCGACATACCTGAGTAACTGTTTAAACATGAAGAAGAATCGATCGTTTCTAATCCATCGACTCGAATAAATTCCAAACGAACGTTCGAAACCTATCTTCCATAAAAATTGTAAAATATATCGTACATTGAATAACAAATTGTTATTATTAGAAAAGAAAGCCTTGTTGCGAAAATCATCTTCTTTCCATCTAAACTCTATGCAAGTTTCACAGGCAAACCTCACAGACCAAAAACCAAGACAAATGCCAAGTTTGACACGTCTTCCGATAGTTTGAAGCAAGTTCACGATGCGATGGTGGGAACGAAGGCGAAGGCAGTAGAAGTGGACGAGATGTTGTTGGTGGCAGATAAAAGGGAACTGCAGCAAGGCATGCGACTGCGGCTTAGCATGACAATGCAGGTGCCTCATCCCACGTCAAAACGCAGCGTGGCGCCACGACGAGATAGGTACCAGACCGATCGACTGGTTTGTAATTGTTTAAGAGGATTAGCCGGAGTAAAGTTACGCGTGTCCAACCTGGCAGAAGGGGGCAGAAAGAAACTCGGCCGCTGATATTTATCCCAACATTAGACTCGGCTAAACTGAAATTTACCAATCTAATCCTGGGAAATTCCATTAAAAGTAGCTGGTATCGTTTGAACCACGAATTACACGCCTCGTCAGCCACCAGAGACTTTCTTCAGACGAAAGCTCGCAGTTTGTCACTTTGACGAGAGATCTGAAGAATTTCTGGACCTCCCTTCTTCACGAAATTTTGGCCCTTCGAGCGTAGATTTTTTTTTTAAAGCGAGGCTAGTCCAATTCTTTAGATCGCAAATTAATTAGAAAATAAGTTTGGAGCTCTAGAATTAAATGGGCTCCGAGAAGTTTTCGAAATTTTATTTATCTTTTTGTACAAAAGATTTTCCTTCGCCAATAAAATTATTTTAGGATGATAAAGCAGAAATCATTGCATAAATTTACCCACAATATATTTTTACTATTTTTAACAGTATTTTTACTTATATTCCATGTAGTATTCTATTATTTTCTTACTCAACAAAGCACTCATTTACTTTTAATTTCCAAAAAAAATTACCTAACCTCAATTGAACAATGACACTATCTACCCTGAAGATGAAATAAAAAAAAGTACGACACGAACCTAACCTAGAAAGACCCGTCGTACTGTTCGCAATAAGCAACATTCTCATCCAACTCGAATTAACGAATATCGACGTATGAGAGGAGGGAGAGGACCGGTGTACGGGGGCGTTCAGGTGAAAAAGATCAGCCGACAATGAGAATCAGAACTATGAGACGTCGGAGGGGGAGGAGAAGTTCGATCAAGATGAAGATTTCCTGATCCTGATGCACGGGACAGAACGGATGTCGCGGGTGGCCGCAGGTGGCGCCCTCGATATAAGCTCTTCTGACTGAACCGCTGATACAGGGCCGCTCTCCTAAAACTTTCACGGCGGAATGTGTCATCCTGTCACTGAACCCACATGGGGTACCAGACGTCCCATGGGCCCGTCACGCGCGTCCCTATACCTTTCTCCCTCTTTCTCTCTCGGTTCCTCCGGGTTTACCTCCTTGTTCGAGACAAACGCCGCTTCGTACCACCGTTATTACGTAACTTCGACGAAATTTCAGTGACAGCAATTATATTTATTCGTGGCTGCCATCCAATGGCATACGCAGTTGTCTACCGAGCGAACTGAAACATGCCACCGGAGGATTGGTGATTGATACGAATTCTATTGTAAGAAATTTATAAAATTGGAGGATCCATCAGTAGATGCTTGATGACTCATGGCGAATGTGTGATAGGAACGTTTAAATTACAATTAAAAATTAATGAAAATTAGCACAAGCGAGTTAAAGATTGAACTGCAATTTAATACGAAGAAGAAAAAATCACTGCGGCGTGAGAATCTATAAATTTTGCGAAGCGGATCAATAGCTGCTGTCCAGTAGTTTCATTACACGAGACCATTACAAATTCAGTGCCCATTCAGTGTGAAAATGTTAGTATACTACAACAAATTGAAATCACTCTCAGAGTAAAATATTTGAATAGTATCTCTGCTTTGGTAGAAAAACTCTCTAAGTGACAAAGTAACTAGGAGTCTTAGAGTCCCTCGAGTCCCTACCAAGAGCGGGGAGTCCAAATCAAATCAGTACGTCCGAAAACGGAGTATCCGAATCCGAAGGTTTCCAATTCCACTTAGAAATCGGAGCTCGCTCGCCGGAACCCGGTTCGGACGGTTCTCCGGGCGAGTAACTTTCACAGCGTAGATCTAGCGGCCCGTAATTAACCCATCAGCCGTCAGGCGTTAATGAAAGTGCAGAAGACGTTGCTGTGTCCTGTCGGAGGACAGGTGGGACACGCGTGTGTACACGCAGAAGAGCGACTGGTCGCGGCAAAGGAGAAAGAAAAAAAGAAAAAAGCGTGAAAAAAAAGAGAAGTAGAGGGGACGAAAAGAGAAACGAAAGGAGCTGGCAGAAGGAGGGAAAAAAAGAAAAGAGAAAAGGAGCGATGCTGGGTCGGCGCTTCGAAGGGTACACGGGCTATCCTGGAAGGTGGGCACCGAGATATAATACTCGACTACCTCTACTCGCCGCGATAAGTGTCAACTGCAGCGTGCCAGATAAAAAGAACGTAGGAAAAATAAAATTTAGCTCGGTGATCCATCATGAGGCTACGAACGCTGGACGCGCAGGCTCGATCAGGATTGGCTGGCTCCGCCCAACGACATTCACGTGATCAACGTTGAGAACACGCCCAGTTTCGAGAAGGCAGCACCCTGACGTATACCTCGTTTTGCCGGCGAACCAAGGTGGAACGACGAAGAGAACGAACCCGCAGGGCGAAAGAGAGAGGCGAGAGCTGGACACACCAGACCCCTGTGGCTCGCAATCTCACCTGCGTGCAGCCTTCGACCGTGCCGCCTTCCGCCAGACCAGTCCACCTAGTCAGTCCACTTCAGCGGCCCTGGTCGACCGGATCGACGGTCTACGCGTCCGCTTTTTCTCCGGTTACTACGTACGCGTAACACGGGCTACGCGTTCCCGCATCCACTGGCATGCCGCGGGTCTGCCTCGGGATCTCTCGCGTGTCCGCGACATTCTAGAGGATATCTCCATCGATTTGTTAATGTTCGTTAGGGAGGAATTTACGGATGGAGTTGTTCAACGTCTCGAAGCCTCGCGTCAAGAGGAACGTTGTGGAACACTTGAACCTTTGGTAGAGAAGTGTGTCAACCTGTGATATCCGTGTTGTTGCTTACAACCTCCTCGTTCAACCAAAAACTCCTAAGCTGGAAGCTTTCTGTTAGTAAACATAATCATCGAGCACCTCGTGACTATAGAAATGTGTAAAAGCCTGTCGTAACGCGGTAGCCATCGATCGCGATGTAAGCTAATTCCTCGGACGATCCTCTTCGCAAATCGCTGTCTCTTTCTATCTCTCTCTTTCTCTCTCTCTCTCTCTCTCTCTCTCTCTGTCCCTTCCTCCGTAAAAGAGTGCACGAACCGGAGGACACGCTGGTGGGCCGGCAGCAGGTGGCCAATTGATGTATTCGCCTCCGCACCACAAGGATGATGATGATGGACATGGGCATGTACGGAACTTACGGCAAGCCTGACTCATATCCCAACTATGTGTGCACAGGTCAAGGGAATCATCATCATCATCAGCCCGTGTCCGTCGGAGGACACGTGCCTGTCCCGGCCTCGCCGGAAGTCGCTCCGGCACACTACTTCCCTCAGACCGCCGTCTCTCCTTATTCGTCTTCTTCCTCGGAGAGTTTCCTGGCGGCAGAGTCCGCCACATCTTCCGGTACGCCTCCGCAGAGCTTCTACTCGCCGTCGGCGGCAGTTCTGCACGAGGATGGCTCCACAACCGCGATCATCTCCTCGGAGAACGGTCTGAGTTACACTAATTTGGACTACGCGTCCTCCTCCTCGTCGCCGTATACCAACCAACAGCATCAACACTCGAACGGGTCTCACGGATCGGTGGATCCTCACCAGAGTTACCACGTCCAACAAACACCTTACAGAGACGACCACCATCACCATCATCATCATCATTCCGCTTCAACCTCGGGGAACAGTCTTCATCAAGGTTCCATGATGACGGCTGGCCACTCGAGGACCGAGCACGAGCAACAGTTGCACCATCAGTCTTCTAGTCATCACCATCACCACCATCATCATCATCACGAGCCCGACTATCAGCTTCCAGTCGCTGGTACCACCAACTATCTTCATCAGCTGCCTACCGCCGAGGACACGCTTCACTATCACTCTCAAATCCGACAGAACGACTACGCTGGACATTCCGCTAGTCACTACAAGGAGGAAAATCCGGATCCGTCGTGTTACCACGTACTCCAACAGTCGGGACATCATCAACATCCGCACCAACACGGTCACGGACATCATCAGCAGCAGCAGCATCCCCACGGCCATCATCCGCCGCAACAACAACAGCAACAACAGCCGCACGTACCCACTTACAAGTGGATGCAAGTGAAGAGGAACGTTCCCAAACCGGCTGGTACGTATCTGGCTATTTTCATGATTCACGGAGAGAAGTTAGTGCTCCACGAGGATGATTCGATGGCAAGCTCCTGTTATTCAGCTTCCGTTTATCGGACGATGACTTTGATGAGTTTTAATTCTCAATGGGCTAATAGAAGAATCGTGTCTGTCCACTCTCTCGACTTTCATCCGAGAAATTAATGGTCGATCGAGATATCTTTCTATGAAGCGAGGGATCGTCGTATACGTGGCTTTGTTGTAGGCTATTGTTGATTAATGTGGAGGAAAAGTGGGTTTAAGCGTCTTTTTGATACTTGAAATATTTGATCTAGACACACTGTTTTGCCGATCTTATCGATTCTAGTGGAAACCCAGATTTGTTTCATTTAGAATTCGAATTCCAATTTGTAAAGACCAATGAAAATAATTATCCTGTGTCAACTATACACTTTAGACAAGTTTGTACATATAATTTAGAAAATCTTAAAAATGGATATGTCATTGGTTGTAGAAATCTATCTTGATATTTATTATAGCATGTATCTACATACTGTAATAATTAATTCCAACTAGATATATTAAATTTCATATCACGTAAAACTACTTTTTATACTTGTGAAAATTGAGGAAAACTTGAGAACTTGAGAAAAAGGACTAGACTTCGTTAAAAATTAAGAGTTTGTGCAATATTTGTTATATAGTCACTATATAATCCAACATGTTGAGAGTATTCAGCACAGTAAGTTTTTCTAAAAAGAAAAAGAAAAGAAAATACAAAATAGGAAAACGCATATTTCCCTTTGCACAAACTTCTCCATTGCTCCTCAACTTCTCCACGTTAGTCACCCCGAGTTCTTGGAAGGACAATTTGTAACGTTTAAGTGTCGCGACACGACCCAATTGACGCCCATTGACGACACTTTACACAATTTCGTGCATCTCGAATGGCCGTCGCTGTTGAAACCGTGACGCGGTCCACTCGAGGCATCGATGTCGAGAAGTTTTTCGCCTGGGTGGTGAATTCAATTAAGATTGACGGACAACTGAAATGTGACGTACGTTGTTGGCCGACGACCTACTGCCTTTGAAACGCAAACTATACATAACGAGATTAATAAAAAGTGACACGTAATTCCGGTTCAACAGACATCATTAATCTTGCACGTGCTTCTGCGCCAATCGTGATTATCCGCGTTCTTGTCTTTGCAAAATTAGCTACCCCTATTACTCCTCCATTTATCATGACGATGAATTAAAATTGGAAAATTCGATGCTCAAAACTTTCCCAACTACTGGTTTGTTCGAGAAGTTCGTAGGACTTTCATTCGATATTTTCATGAAATATGAATTGAAATAGTCAGTAAAATTCGTCAATTGCTAGCTGGTAGAATAATCCAATCTAATCTTTACAGATACAAGCGTATTATCCAAGAAATTTTGAATCATAGTTGAAATATCTTCCTTGCTCTTCACTGGATATATAGCTCATTTTTATTGAATACAAACTTATTCGAAAGACAATTTCTGAAGGACAAGAAATTTTTCAAGTAAAAGAACTCGTGAAATTATAATTGATAAAGGATTGTAATTACAATTAATAATTCCGGTTAAATCTTTCTTAATCTTCGTTGCGAATTTCCCAAATAACCCAATACTTTTTAATATAAAATTATTTTACATTTCATTTCACACGAACGACTCGAACGAATCATACACCAAAGATAAGGAGAGAAATAATCGTCCAGCTGAAAATCAAAATATCAGCTATTTCAACGATGATTTGCAACATTTTTAATGCCAATCTAGATATCGATTTTTACGTGACAAATTGAAAGACGCGGCTGATAATTAGCAGGCCTATTCCAACCGATAACACGTAGAAATTACAAAGAATCCGACGAAAACAAAGTACGATAAGCTGAAAAAATGTTGAGGTACTGGAGAGCGCAAACACGAGCTCGTTCAAATAATGTTTTCTGTGGAAAGGAAACACCTACTTACGCGGACGTTCGTGAGCCACAGGTACAATCAAAATTCGATAGAACACACGATAAGACAGCTTGCCAAAGATAGAACGGAAATTTATCGGTATTTATACTGTCCTCGGGTGAATTATTTAGCTGCTGTTTACGCCTATGCGACAGTCGTAAACGAGCCTGATAAGATTATGCACACGAAAGCAGCGGAACAGGAGATACACCGAGCTTTTACAGGAATATCCTAGTCCCGCGACCATAAATCAACCGACTGCGAATCGCTTGTCGCCTATCTTCCTCTGCTTTAGAACTATCTCGATAATGATTTCGCTACCATAGATCTCCGACGCTTTGATTCGCGATATCAAGGTTTGAAGAATTTGTCAAACCTATGTTTAATAGCTGTAATAGGTAAAACACGAGCTTTCTGATAGTTGACTATGATAAAATATAATGGCAAAACACAAGGATTCTGATAGTTACTTATGTAGGCAATTTTTGATATTTGAAGGATTAGACATTTTAGACGATTATCACGTTGCGCGTGATTTCGCTACGACGAAAGTTATGTTTCAATAGTCTAAAGTCTTTTGATAGTTGAAGCATTTAGAAAATTTTCAACGTCCTACAGCGTAGGTACCATTTTGTATTTCGCCAATTGCAGGATTTTCAAAATAAATGGAGGATAATAATTCTGGCAGAGTGCGGTATATATTTCAAAAAATCTTAATTTGCAGGATTTGATATTTGTGTATAAACGTGAATTTTGTAGCGAATCGCAGTGATTAATTTTTGCAAATGCAAATGTTGCGACTTTATTGTCCATTTATACGGGACATTAAAGATAAATATTTAAAATTGCATCTGTATCTTTTTCTCTTTGCTCTCTTCTAGATCGTTTCTCTTCGATTCTCGTTTTTTTTTTT
>CAJDYZ010003740.1:8845-44857 GCA_903986555.1 Heterotrigona itama
ACGATCATTCGGTCTTCGCTAATTGATTTCATTCAAACAAAAGATTCAAGTCAGCAAATTACCAAATAAAGTCACACATCTGCTATATATAGAGAGACGAGATAATATCAATTGTTTTTTTCATTTAGAAATTAAACAAACATAATTAGTTTCCGTCTGGTCATTTCTATAGATCATGTCAGCCTAGGTTAGAAAAGGTTAATTCCATTATACGTAATACTTCTTACTCAAGACCTAACATTTTTATTTATGCACTGATGCGACCTCTTTGAACGCTGACAATAAGATCGATCGATTTTTAAATCGTTCCACCGATCGTTAAATATCTACTTTCACAATCGTACTATCTTTATTTCTTTTTCATAATTATTATGTGCAATTAGGTCAGTAGTGTCTATCATTGCGTCTATTTTCATACAAATTCAGAAATATTACAAAATTTTACAGTAACACACACACGTACGTACATACACACGTTTTTCAAATTCAAAAAAATAATTTGCAAAACGTCACATTTATTATTCACATATTCATATATATTAAATTTTATAATTTAAATATTTCATAAACACGGATCAATGCTTAAAATTTAAAGAAGAATACAATTATTTATACATTATTCAAAAAATTTAATTTACCTTTCACAATTTCGTCACATCTTCCTTCTGCGGTTATTCGCAACCAACTAACGACTTATTTCGATTCTTCTATTAACTTTAAGATAATCGATACGATATAATTTAGGATGAACGATGAATCGATAAAGAGGTTTGTTCGTTTATCGTCTTATTGCTAGATTCAGATTAGAATTGTTTGAATTGTTTGAAATTCAGATTAATAAAACAAAGAGAAACATAATGTTCGCAAATATTTGTTTATTCATTAAAACATAGTTAAGAATACAAAAGGTACAACATACAAACAATACTACGAGAGGGGAAGCCAAAATTATCGAAGCTATGACCACGTCAAAGCAAGCCGATTTCCTGTAAATAATTAACAATTGCTAGTTCAATAAAAATGTGCGCAACAATGGAAGCAAAATCGTTGAAAATGCGAACTTGCTTTATAATTATTAGATGTTGATTATGAAATTAATTCAATTTCTTTTTTTCTTTTCTTTCTTTCTTTTTCAAGATCTGTCCAATAAAATTTTCCATACACACTAGTAACTTATTTACATCAAAGGGCATATCAATGTGTTTCAGAAATACATTACTGTATTTTATTAATTCTTTCTCGAGTATTGATAAATGTTGTAACGTAATTATTGATTCCTTCGTAATTTCCTGAAGTATAAGAAACAATGATAATTCAGCATAATTTCACAAAGTATGTAAGCAATTTATACAAAACTAGAATAAATTACTCACTTTAACAAATTAGGCTCATAATAAGTGATTGGAGCACGTTTCCGTCTAGGACGATTACAAGCAAATAAACTATTGGTACTTGTACTACTTTCGGAGTCACTTGAATTATCCGCACGGGAAGATATAGGACTTCTGCATATAAATTAATTTAGGTTATTATTATATATACTTAATGCATCAGCACGTGTTAGCATACTTACAAATTCTGATTAGAATTATGGGAAATTGTTTCATTCGGAGAGGGTGTTCTAGATTTAACATCAGATTCATTCAACTTTTGCAACACTACCTTGACAGTACTTGGATCTTTCACGAGTTTATTCTTCTTCCTTTTGTAAGAATTATTTTTCTTGAACGGTGGTGTATTATCAACAAAATCATTAGATTGTGCCGCAGTTTCATTCTTCTTTTTCCTCTTCTGTTGCGACATTTTTGATTTCTTTTTTACTGACGTCGACTCTACATCCTCATAATCATCATTCAGAAGCAGTGGCAGTTTCACGGTAGACTGATTAAATGCAGATTCGTCCAAAGTGTTATGCGAAACCGACGGCATTGGACAAATTTCGGATATTTTTCGAAGGGTAGTCGTTATTTCTGGTTCTGGTTCAGCTGGAGTTATTGGTTTCAGAGCAGATTGTTCTAGAACTGGCAACTTTAAGTCATTTATATCGAAATGCATGTTTCGTGGTTGCTTTGTATACATCAATGTAAAATCATCTTCATCCTCACTTTCGAAATAACCTCGTCTTTGTGTAATGAAATTTTGTAAATTTATTACAGGGGCACTCTTACATTCATTGTCATTTGTATCTGCCACTACAATTTCGTTACATATTTCGTTGTTCTCATTGCGCTCATGCACATTAGGTTCACTTTCATTATTCACTTGTTCACTATTCTCGAAGTTATTCGCATGATTTGCACGTCTGCTTGACATTTCTTGCATAGTTTTATCGTTATCAAATACATTACTCGATTCTTTTTCTGTTAATACCAAACTCATACTATCATCATTAGAAACATTTATATCATCAGTCTTTTTGTCTTTACTTCTAAAAGAAGGCACGACTTGGGAATTATTAAATAACCAACTTGGTCCTTCAAGAGGATCCTCCCAATTTGACGAACAATGTTCATTAGTAGTATTCAGTTCATTATTACTCTGTTCATTTTTGTTCTCGGTTGTTTTATCATTATTGTTTTCAGAACCATTGGAAGTTACTGGTATAATTTTTGTCTGAGAAACCTCAGGATTTACTACACTATTACATTTCGATCCATCAACTTGATTATTCTGGTTCTCAGTTAACTATAAAAAGTAATAATTAATCAACATGAAAATTAACTTCATGTGAAAAAAAATATTTACTGACGATACAAACCATTCGAATATTAATAGTATGAGAATTTTGCAATAATTTCGATACATCATTAAGTTTTACTCTGGGACTTCCTATGTATTCGAAATTTTCAATACTACATCGAGAGTTATTATTTCTCGACAACCTTGACTTCGATTTTGAAAGCTTTCCTGACATTCTTCCTGACATTCTTCCTGACATTCTTTCTGACGTTTTCCCAGTAGAATGCCCATTATTTCTCTCACTGAATCTTCTTTCGCTTTCATCTAAAAATGAATATGAATAACTAATATCAACTTTAAAATCATAATCAATTTATAATTATGCTAATATGAGATATTAAAAGAACATACCACTATCTCTTGGTGAAATAGCAGTTAATCTTTCAGGCATTCTGTATGTGCGACCATTTTTCTGCAGTATTTAATTCGTTTGAACATAATATAATTTTTCAAACAAATTTTATCAAACTTAGAACTTTTTTACAAAATACTTACGCATGTACGTCTTACAGAGACACCACTAGGAGAAATAGAATTGTTTAATTCTTGATTTCCAGGGGGTGGTGTTCTTATTTCTGGTATTATACTTAAGTTTGACGAATTATTAATATGTTGCATATTTAATCTACTTAAATTAATGGTGGGTTTTGTAATGGTGTAACCGCTCACCATAGGTTTCACTACTCCTCTAGTTGGAGATTTTATTGACAGTCTTTTCAATGATTCCTTTTCTGAAAGAATTTTCTTTTCTAGAGACTTATCTTTGAACTTATATAATATAAAAAATAATATATTAAGAAACTTACGTCCATTAGAGTTATAAGACATTTGCATATTTGTAGTAACAGATTCTGCAAATTCTTGACAAGATGAAATTGTATTTGTCAAGTAACCAGTCATTGTTACTAACATTTTAAGCATTTCTTTAGCATTCTTTAGAACATTTGATATAATAGCCTGAAAATATATTTTTATATAATTTTAATAAGATGACAAAATATCTTTGTGTTTAACATACTTTACTTACATCACGTTTATTACAGGCTAAACCTAAATCTTGCACTTCAGCAATTAAAGCAACATTCTGAGAAAATAATAATTGACTTTCATGTCTCTCTTTAGATAGTGCTTTTGCCAATAAGTTGTTATTATTTTGTAACTGTTTACATACTGTAAAAATCAAATTGTATTATTAATTCTACATATATTAAAAATATATACTTACATATATTGCAAACATATACTTTTCACAAAACTCACATGGTTTGTAAGATTTAGTTTCATGGAAACTTGTTAAAAAATGTCTCTTTTTAACTAATACCCTCTTTTGTGATCTTTTAGCTTTTCTTCGTCTTAGTATCTGAGGCATTTTCCATTTATTATTTGAGTTTCTAAAATATGAAAGAAATACCGAAAAAATACAAAACTCACAAAAAAGTAATGACAACTGAGAGAAATAATACGTCACGAAATTATCATACATATAGTTTACAGTTTACAGTTTGTTTATTAAATTTATTTACATAAAAGTATAAAAAAAACATCAAGACGTATATTTTTTAATTGTCTGAAATTAAACTATAGAAAATATTTAAAAAGGAAATAAAAACTTGAAGCAAAATGAAGATATTAAAAATGTATCTCAAATTATGGGTTATTTATAACACGCAATATTTTATATGCTAATATATTTATTTTAATACAAGTAATAACATGAGACAAATTAAAAAAGTATAAGAGAATAAATTTTTGAATTCTGAAATCGTATAAAACAAAAATTAGTGCTAAAATCAACGAAATCGTGTAATTACATACCCACTAAGACGATTAAACCTTTTTAAAGTACTTGATTTACGGGTACTTTGTTAATCATACGATTTCCTTTCAGCTTAACACGACAATGAATTATTCCAGAATTTTTTAAAATATTAAAATCACATTACAAATTTGATACTGAGTAGTGTAATACTTTTCCGCCATTGTGAAAGTACGAACCTCACAACGGCGGGATAAATTCACTGACTGGAAATGGAATATTGTTCATTCTAAAGTTTGAATTACAATAAAATATGCATATATTACAAAGGTTTATTTCGATTTTTGTTATACATTCGAACGATCAATGCTAATATTTATCGAAATGTAGTTCGAATACGTACGTACGAATAAAAAATGTTTTAATGCCCATTTGTAGGTATCCGAATATTCCCCAGAAGTTCAATATCCAACTATGAAAAACATACTTTTTTTTGTCGCTGTTCTAAAGTACAATACCTATATAGAATAAAATAAATTTAGATTCATATGTTGTGCATTTCCAATATTTAATGCGGGTTGGCCGATAAGTTTCAAAGTTATAGCTTGAAATGCTATGTAACGAGCCATGGCTGCGAATGATTTTTACATTTACATTACTATTTGACTAGTTTTTAAAAAATTAAAATTAAGCGATATTTTTCGTTATATTCTATTGTTAAAAAAGAAAAAATTAAAATTCAAATAGAATTTTGTTAATCCTATCTTAATCCATAATTTTATCTCAGATCAAGATATTAAAAATTAAAACTCCATTCATTTCTGTGTTATGATGTTTATTTCAAATTAGCGTAAGCTTCGATAGAAAATATTTACTAACGATTATCTCGTTAATATCTCCCATCATATTTTAAGCTTTTAGTTTACAAATATGGCAGAAAGTAACAGATTTGTCCACGTCAGTTTGTAACATAACCTTGAAATTCATAATCCGGTATATAATCTCGCCAATGAACAAGACACTTGCGTGCATGTTAATTTTTGTATATATTGAATAACATAAATAAGGTATTACGAGAAATTTTCTTTGTTTTTTGTCATTTCCGTAGTTAAGAGATTAAATCAATAATGCCAAGTGTAATAATACGTGCGTATTATTTCTGTGATATGCATCAAGTATGTAATTAAACATATGTATTTGTTGCAGAATATTGCAATATGAATTGGACTTTGTGGTTTTTTATATTCGGATCTTTTGTTTGTAAATATACACACGCTCAACAAAGAATTCCACCAGGTGTATCACCCCAACATTATCAACAAGTAAATGTTCCTCTTAAAATAATCAAACATATGGTTGCTACATTGAAATTTCATTATAGGTTTCTGTCTATCATTTTATTATTATTAGGAAATTAATTATTTAATCACTGTTTCATTCAGAGATTAGTTTATATTCAATTTGTTTTAGCCTGTTCAACAAGTACATCAAGTACCACAGCAAATTCCACAACAACAGGTAAATTTACATAGAAATATCAGAGATCTAGTATCTCTTAATTTTTAATCATTAATCATTAATAAATATAATTCACAACACAATGTATTATGTTATATTTAATGCATGTTTGAAACAAGCTCAACTTTTTTGTAAATAATTATGATAAATAAAATTTGTATGAAGTTCCAGCAAGTACCAGGTCAAGTACCAATCCAGCAAATTCCAGTTCAGCAAGTACCTGTACAGCAGCATATGCCAACTCATCAAGTACCAATTCAACAAGGAGGACATGGGCATGAACATTCACAACCAATACTTAATGCTGCCAACATAGTTCATGAAAAAGCGTACGTTATACATGGATTTAAAATCATCAATATTATTCACTTAAAGTTTCTAGTTATTAAAAAACTTTTTGCAGTCATATTGCAGAGCATATAGAAGTTCCAATAGATACTGCTAAAATGACAGAGCAGGAATTACAGTTTCATTATTTCAAAATGCATGATGCAGACAATAATAACAAGCTAGATGGTTCTGAGCTCATAAAATCCTTAATTCATTGGCATGGTATGTAATCAATTAATTATTAAATTTAATTATTAGCTTTTGATATGAAGAATGTAACAAACTCTTTATATTTAGAACAAGAAAACAACAAAGAGATAGGTGGAACTAATCCTGGACAGAAATTATTTAGGGATGAGGAGTTGGTTACTTTAATAGATCCAATACTTTCTTTGGATGATATTAATAATGATGGATATATTGATTATCCTGAATTCATACAAGCACAACAAAATGCAGCAGCTACCGGCAGACAGTAGTTGCACACAATATAATGTTCAATATTATTAAGTGGTACTTTTATTTCATTTTGAACATAAGTACAGTCCCATTGATCATAATAATTTTTATTTATTAGTATTGCAATAATGAAACTACTTTGCGTATAATTGAAATTATTTTCATTTTGTTGCGTATAATTGAAATTATTTTCATTTTGTTTATTTTTCAAATAAAAAATAAGATACAATTTTTTAAAATAAATATGTATACATTTCTTATTTTAACGAAAATGTAAATTTGTTTCAATTATTTAATATTCATATCTGAAAAAAATAGTACTAAAATAATTTTTTTAGATATACAATTGATAAAATATATATTGGAGAAAAGCGTTACGTGTAATTAAAACTTGATTTTTTAAATAAAATATAATTATTTATTTAAGTGAAAATTATATTAAGAGATCAGTTATCCATAAAATATAAAAAAATTTTAAAAACTATTTCCTTTCTCTAAGTAAACTTTTTTAAAGTTCTAGTTAACTTAATATTTTAGTATTACTGAAAATAGTTACATAGAAGAAATGTTAATGAAAAGCATTTAAAGTATTTAAAGCTTCCATTATTTTGTTAATATTTTATACAAGTTGTTGGGTTTGGTTAAATCAATAATATCATAGTATTTAGAAAGAAAATTAAGTACAGAAAATGTTTTATATATAATACAATTGTAATGATGTAACAATTTTTATATATTTCCACTGTATCCAATAGTATAGATTAATCTAATTGTAAATGTACGTGCTACATGTATCCTTTGTCTAGAAACATATGTTAATATGAAATAAGAGAACAATTCTTTTTAGAAATACTTTGATATCTAGCTTCTTTGTTAATACAATTAAGGTATAAAAACGACATAGTAACAATTTTTTTTGGAATAGCTAATTACTATAATCTTGAAAACAATGATTCTATCATCAAGAATCATATGTACCTTTGCATTGTATGGTTGTAAAAGTTATATATAAATATAATTTTGTTATAAGCTGGTAGTTCTCTCTCTTCTTAAACAAGGCTGTATGAATTATTGCGTTCGCTTGCATCGTTAAATCTATTAAAATCTTTTCAAAGTAAATTTTCGTATTACGCTTTATCTTAGAACTCATTCTATTCAAAAATTTTTAATCTCTTTTTTTGTATTGTCAATATTTTTCAAAAACCAAATATTATTCTACAAATTAGAATAATGATCTGATAAATATAAATTACTCAATTTGTTTTACAAAACGCTTTAATACTCGTCGTGAAAACATAAATTTTACAGCACATTCGTAAATTCAGTACGATTGTTTTTACATAATATCTATCACACATAAAATGATAAAACAAATCTTATAAATACAAAGCAAATACAAATCTCTAAAAACATTTTCATTTTTCAATTAGTTTAAAAATAAAACAACTAAGACAAAATAGTTTTTATTACATTGTCATTTACAATAGTATGAAAATATGACTAGATTCGTTCGGCTAAAGAAATTTGTATACTTACTTAAAGATACATTCCATTTACTAAATAATCTGCATCATGAGCATATGGTCCGTGTCGTCTTCCGCGTCTTTGAACAACTCGCAATCGGCAAGCAATTAATGTAGCTGTAATAGCTGTTATTGTGAGTCCTAAAGCCAGCGATATGACAGCTCCCCTAGGCTTTAAAACTTCATTTTCATTTGCTTGTTTCAAATGCTCTGCAATTGTATTTCTTCCGTGCTCTCTACTATGATGTTTTATAACTATTACACTTTTATGTTCTAAAATGAATATATTTAAAATTAATTATAATAAAACTTTAGACTAAAAATAATATTCATTAATAGCATACCTTTCGCTTCCTTTGCTTGAACATGATTAAATTTCAGAGTTTCATTTTTTAGTGCATTTTGTTTATTCTGACTAATTTCTTTTTCGTGTGTACGTTCGTCCCTTTGCTGACCGATTTTTCCAATTTCTTGACTTTTTAATGGAACATCTTTTTGTTCGTGTGAAGTCTGAGAAAGTAATGTAATGCTAATATCATGATAAAATTTAAAATTAAAGGAGATTACTTACATCACAAGGAGGTGTTGTTGTGATAACATTCTTTTCTATTTCAATTATTTGCTTTTGTTGTACATTCGATATTGGAGATGGAGATGAAGATGGATAAACTTGATTGTTAGGCCATAGGCCTCTGTTCGATGATAGAAAATACGATGTGTAAGGGTGTTTTACATCTAAATATGTACCACTGCACAATTTGAAATAATTTGAGATTAAATATAATTACTTAATATTTTAAATATACTCACTAATATCTTTCTTAAAAATCACAATTTGATGTCTTACCCATCAGATTCTTTTTCCCCTATTACACTAGGTCCCTTATGATTAAAAATATGTAGCTGATCTTCTGAAAATAATAAACAATTGAAATACTTCCATTTCATTCATGAAATAATCGTTTTTTTAACTATATTACTCACGTTCAGAAGGATTTAAATTGCCCTGCTCGCGATAAGAATTGTAAATGCCTTTATTTTGATCATACATGGGTTGATAATCCCATTGATATCCTGGAGCACCTTCCATTTGTCGAGCTGGATACAGGAGGTGAGGTGGAATCATTTGTTGAGCTAAACTAGGCAGTTTCCAAGAATTAATTTCTGGAATATGAGGATACAGTGGAGCATAAGGTTTATGTCGATCAATCATCTGTTGATATGGTGATAGAGGTGGTTGAGCTCCTTGAATCACAGAAGGAAAAACTGTTGGTTTTTCTGTAGGACATGCATCTGCTGCTTCATCAGATCCATCAGCACACTGTGGTATACCATCACATACATTATATACTGCTATACAATCTCCAGATGAACGACATTCATATTGATTCCTAGTGCAAACTAAACATGTACATTATTACTCTTTTGTCTTGTCAAATCATAAATTTAAACTTAAATTTGCACATACCTTGTTTAATAGGTGGAGATGTTGTTAATGGTAATTTTGGTGCCAGTGTCACAATTAATTTCATGGGAGATTCTGTGAAAGAATATTCTACTGGTGCTGGTTCCACCAATTTTCTACATATACAGAATATTATGGTTTTATTATCCAAACATTACGAATGTTAATAATTACATACCTAAGAGATTTCAATTCATGCTCTTGTTGAGAAATCCTACTTTCCTTCTCCAATTGTGAATTGCTATGTGTATTGTAGTTACTACGTACTGCACTACTATAATTAGCATGACTTGTGAATTTACATTTGAAATCATGCAACGGGCCACATTGAAAAAGGTAACAACTTCCAGGTTTCTATGCGATATTTAATTTATTTTATCATTAGTGGAATATGAAAGATTTATTTAAAACAAAATATCATTTTTAATTAATCATTTATTTATTTTGTATAAAATTATCTGTACCTTTTCTTCGAAAATAAACACGTCACAACTTTCTGTATCACAGCAGAATTTCAAACATTCTTCTCTAGAATTAACATCAAATTCCTTTAAATACTTAGCACCCATGTCTAGGGACTCCTGCGTTCGAATAATTTTATCTTCGTGGATCTTAAAAGCGTCGAGGCACATCTGATAATTGTTTCTGAGGCTGATGTGTTTTTCATTTTTCCTCATTGATGTTTCACCGGACACGTATAACAAGACCGTAAAAAAATGGAAAAGCACTTGCAAATTTTTGTAAAACATCATCCTCTTGCCATTTACAAGAAAAACGCGCATGCCTGTCCACCTTTCGAATTTGATCAATAACTTTATATGTTATCTGATTAAATTAGTCAATTGCCCGAAGATGACGGTAAAATTAATAATTAAATATGTTACAAAAATATTAAAAAATAATCTAATAAAAATTGAAAGTATAAGCGGAATAATATATATTAATATTTTTTTAATGAAATTTGAAAACTGTGTATAAGAATTAAATTCAATTCTACAATAAATAGCTCGAATGTTCACAAAATAAATGAATTCGATAAGTTAAATATAAAGATATGTAAATTTTGCTGAATTTACTTATTCGCATTTATATTATATTTAGTATTTATTTACATATTTATATTTGATAACAATTAAATATGCAATAACGCAGTGAAAATAAATGTTTCTGCTATGTATATTTAATGTATGTATTTTTTAATAATTTTTAAGTATTAATTGTAAATTTATAAATATTACATTTTATTATAATTTCTGTATATAATACATTATAGTATTATAATACACTATAGTCGCACCAGTAAAAAAATAGGGACATATAGGAGTAAAAAAAAGTTAAAAAAAATTATATATATATATGATTAAAAAACAGACACAGTACATACATGATAATTTTTATTGTTTATTGTTTCTTTAATGTCAACTAGAATTTTGCATACATTTCTGTAGCCTAAGTACAATAACAGAAAATAATCTATTGTTTCTTACAATTCTTATTTCTATTAATTAAACTTCTTAACCTAATTATGGAATGCTTTTAGTGTTTAGATATGTAACATCTTTGTAGTACATTTCAAAATATTCCGAAATTTATTCATGTAATATCTAAAACATTTTAGTAAATTTTACCTTTTTAAACTTTTTTCAAATTTTTAGAAATATTGAATCATCATTTTTTTCAAAATTTTAAAATTGAAAAAAGTGTTACAAATCTATGACACACTTAGAACTAATTGTAATGTATCCCACACAAGTATTCTATATTAATCACACATTGTGTATAAAATTAGCAGAACTGTATAAATGATTTATTTGATTTAGAATTGCACAGTTAACAACCATTTTAAAAATTAATATTTTTTTATGGAATTATCACTTGTAAACTTTGTAAAAATATACAATTGCACTTATCTTTCTATACAGATCTGCCCATTTGAATTGTGTCATTATATGTGATGATTAAATGTATAAAAAAATTATGAATCATAAGTAAATGGGTAAATATATATATATATATATAATATTGACTTACGAAAATATTTTTCATTAATTCATAAATGTTTGTATGGACCCACTTCTATAATTAATTTACAAATGGATTCTTAATTTATGTGTATACATAAAAATTTAATTTTTAAACTAAATAATCCATATTAAAAAAATGAAAGAATTTTTTTAACTTAATATAATAATAGAATTTTTTAAATGAAAATCGAAATCAGTGCATTCTTATAATAATTTACATTATTGGAAGTCAACAATAGAATTTTTCTAAAAAACCATAGCTTATCTAAATGAAGCATATGTTAGATGTAATTCTATTCCTTAAGAATATTCTCATTCTTTAATTTATATAACAAAATAGTTAAATTTAGATGAAGAAACTATAATATTCAAATCTAATGAATTCTAATATCATACGATGTAAATTGATATATTATTTATATTTTTGATGTACGTAATTTACTTAGATGTCTTATAGCCACAATTAAACACTCAAAACAATTTTTATAAAGCACAGCATACAAGTCAAACTGATACAATTTTTTATAAAAACTTTTAAACCTTTTCTTCATACAGTGTGATGCATATTTATATTACATTAAATGTATATAAGTAATATTATGCATATTTGAACTTTAGATGCATATAATAAATTTCTTAAAATTTAGGCACATAGAACACACAATGATATAAAATATTTGCATAACAAAACTTTAATCATGAGAACATTCTTTTTTACTTTATACCACCATATAAAGCTTATTTTACATTTTATTTGCGAGGATATTATATTAATCTCTCTCTAATTATATATTAATCTCTTATTTTAAGAGATGCAACTCTAGATAATTTTTTTATTAAAATTACAGTAAAAGTTGCAAAACAAAGATGATGTACACATATTTATAAAAAAATTATTTATGTAATAGTTTTTATGTAATGGTATATTTCTTTTAATGTTCTCATAATTGCAGCATATATTATGCATATATTATACAAGAATATTACAAATATATAGCTTCATTTAATCTTGTATAACACGATACGACAAATACTGTTAGATGTATTTTAAGGCACTCGTGCAAATAAAATATGAAATAGTTAAAACAAATTGATGAGAAACAAAACATTAAGTGGAATAACAATCGATAGATTTATAATATATATATATATATATAAATATATTATATATTTCTTTTATTTGGTTGCATTCAATGATTAAACTAGATTTTTTAATAAAATGACTTTCATTGTATTTTTATTCTTTGGAATGTAAAGTAGGAAAACAAAAATTATAAAACAATCGTAAATATAGTCTGTTAACCCTGTAGTAGCATAGGAGCTGTTTTTTAGCCTCTTAACAAGAAATATATTTATTTCATTCCGCTTTATAATCAGGAACTTGTTCATTAAGGATCTTTCCTACTCCCAATATGCATATATCAATACAATAATAAGAGAAACATTTATAACATTTAAAAACAATTAAAAATTTTGTTACTTGTATAAACAATAACTCATTAGGCACACCTGATTAGTTTGAATCAAATATAAACACATGACAGGAGAGTGAACATTATTTATATTATGTATAGATTTTTTACTGAACTATGAGATGTTACTATTTATTTATCAATTAAACAAATCATATTTTTTTAAGAATTTTAAATAAAGAATTATTATAAAGAATTAACTTATACTTGTTAAAAATAATTAGGATAAAGAAATTTGATCTAAAATCACAGTAATTGGTATAATATTTTTGACAAATTTACATATTGTTCTATCTGTTTTGAAAATTACATTGTTTACCGTTCATTAATTTCTATTGTATAAATTATAGACATTCCAACATTTCATAGTTCATTTTATCTTGTAACATATATAGTCATTTTTTTCTTTTGGCTACCCTTGTTTCAAATATATAATTTTATATAAATATAACTATATATAGAGATTTAGGTCTGTGTAACATTGCAAAGGTCCATATTCTTTTTTAAACAAGAATAAATATATATATATGCGTGTGTGTGTGTGTGGGTGTGTGTATATATATATATATATGTATTTATACATTGTATATATAAGTCTTTTCATGATATAAATAAAAATTTATAATGCACATTTATCTATGATATTATTCATATCTTCATTTGTACAAATAAAAGACTGTGTAGTCTTCAAAAACTATAAATAATCTAACATATATATTTATTTATTTTTTTTGTTATGATCTTTGGCTAAATATTTAACCACTTAAAGTAATTTCTTTTCTTTCAAGTAACTTTTAACAATTAACATCAATCAACAAAGCTTTTTTTTTGCAAAGTTCATAGATGTTAATTTCATTGTCTTTATATATGTATATGTATATTCATAATAGTATACAGTATAATTATCAATTTCAATGGTAATCATACTAAAGTTGTACAATTCCATTGAGATTAAAAGAATTATAGAATTCATTTTGTGTTTATCATTATAGTACATTTTTTATAGTACTCACATCACACCACATTGTTCCAATATAGGTAATCACAGGAAATGCATCTATGCAACCAAAGTAACTTGTATATAATAATTTGTTACTGTTATTCTTTCGTTTTATGACTCTGTTGTATATATTCAACGCATTTTGCAACATCCTATAAAATGTATAATTGATAAAATAAAATGCATGAAATTCGTAGTTCGAAATTCATGATAAAGAAATAGTACATGAAGCATAATAGTACCTGAACAGCAATTTGCAAAGGCGTCAATTCTCCTATGGAACAGTCATTGCGAATTACGTTTGCTGGCAAAAGTCTTGGGCAAGGTTTGCCAGTAAACAGAATAAAAAGCGCGTGAATACTTTTACGCTGGGTTAATTCCATATAACGATGTTGGTATCCAGCTAAATGCCGACGATGTCGCGAAGTTGTAGGAAACCATCTTTCACACAAATTACAGTATTTTTTATGTTTTATTGTTGCCTGTAACCATTAAAATTAATTTCATTTTGTAACTATATAAAAATTTTGGTACCAAATAAAAATAGTGATCTTTACCTTTTCATGATAAGCTAATTGTGTTATAATATCAGCAATGGTCATTTCACAGTTTTTATAGGAATGTTTCTTATTCTCTTCTATCTTCTCAATTTGACTTATCACTTTATTTTCCACCAATTTTGCATCTTCTACTACATGTTCAACTCCTTCTTGATTTGTTATAACAGGCGGAGATCTAGAGCTATCTCTATCTGAGCCGGAATCAAAATTTAAAACAAACTCTGGTACTAATAATGGCATATTGTTTTCTTTCACCTTTGTGTTGTTTGAATTGTCATTATTTTTCTGACTGTCACTGCTACTATTAATTTTCTTCACAGATTTGGTCTCTTGCAACTTTTCTGCATTGCTATTGCATTTGTTTGATAAATCAGAATTATTCATGGATGTCTTAGAAGATTTCAAAGAAATTGTAGTTGGATCTGGTATATTACTATTTCTATGCATAGAAACTGTAGGGCAGTCTATAGAATAAATTTCATGTTGCTTGAAACAATCTTCTTCAACCTCCTCCGTCTCCATATCACAGGGAAAATCACCTATTTTCATTTTATTATTCTGACTACTGAAACATGTTTCTTCAGATTTGTCTGAGGATTTGCCAAGATCCTTAAAACTGAAACTTAAGCCTTGTTTCTTTTCAGCTACGGTCTTAGATTGTGACGTTGATCTTTCCACATCTTCAGTCTCAGATCTTGTTAAACATTTTTTTAACGTTTCCTTAGCAGCTAATACTTCCTTAATTAACAAGTCATTGCAATAAAAATTATCATTTGTATTTCCTTCAAAATGTTGCTTCTTCATTAAGAAAGTATATTTATTTTGATCAAAGGTATTTTGTTGAAATTCATTGAAGAACGTCTTAGTTGGTCCTTCATTACTGTACTTGCTTTTAGAATGTGATGCATAATCTATTTCTGACATAAATACTTCAGAACATGTGTTGTTATTGTCAATAAGTTCCAATTCTAATTCCAATTGAGTTGGCATTGCGTCTGTCATATCCATTCTATTGAAGCTCTCAAATTCAAAATTCTTAGTTTCATCATCGCTGTTCGGTGATGCTGGCAAAATTTCTATTGTAGTTTGACTTTCATCTGAGGAATCGACTTTAATTATAGAACTATTATTATCGTTATAATTATGCGAACGGATGGCAGCGTCTAAAAATTTGTCTTCTATAAGAGGTGTGCTCTCCTTGGTGTCAAAAGACGAGTATTCTTTCTTCACAACCATCATATCGTTGTCTTCGTTCGTCAGAATATTTCGAAAAGAATGTTTCGTTATAATTTCTCCCATTTCACTTTCGCTCTCATTATTCTGACTATGATATAGTTGTTTACTCTCAGAGAATATTTTTCTCTTCTCTTTCTTCCTAATATTTTTACTTTCACTATCATCTGATTTAAAAATAGCTGCATTATCAGTTTCATCTAAATTATTCTCGAATTCAATGTTCGACTTTGTGTTAACTTTCATGTAACTAGAGTCTGAAAATCTTCTTTGTTTGTATTTAGCAGGAGACAAATTAGACACCGAATTAGATCTCGATAATTTTACTTTACTGTTGTCAATTGTATCCTCATTGTTAATATTTTTCATTCTTGCAGACAAATCAAACTTATCGCTTAATGTGATTCTTGATTGCTTTAGATCTTTCACCATATGATCCAGAACATCTAATCTTTGTAATTTTACTTTTGGTTGCCATTTAGATGTTTCAATGATCGAAGTCTTTTTACTTTTGCTGATTTCACACTTAAATTCTGTACCAATCTGAGTCCTTTTTATTATAACCTTGGGAATCTTTTCAATGATGCATTGAGGAAACTTTTTCTTTAATTCATCACTAATTGCCGTATCATACTTGGCAGTGTGTTTTGAATCCTCTTCTTTTGTTCTTTTAGTCTTTTTAGGAATATTAGAATTTTTCCCTTTATTTTTTTCAGGTGACCAAGATCTGTCTTCTTGTTTTTTTAACTTTGATTTCGGTGTTCTTTCAATTTCTGTATCACTGGACATTAATTCGTGAAAATTCTTATTTTCATCAGAATCGGTGCCTTCTGTTCCTGAACTGTCCTTCGTTTCAATTCTTTTACTTTCTTGCGTTTTAAGTTTTTTGATTCTCATCTTTGGAATTCTTTTCTTAGTATCTTTGCGTTTCAAGTACATTTTTAAATCCTTAGATGATATATCCTCTAACTTTATCCTCACCTTAGGTACTTTATTCTCACAATTGTTGTACTTTAAAGTGTATGATTCAAAACTGCTATTATCCACATCCATGCTTTCATCGTTCTGTTCTGGAAGAACAAATTGCATTTTATCAGATTTAGTCTTCTGAAAAATTTCAACTGGAGTTGCTGAACGTGATCTATTCTTAGTGATAATCACTTTTGGTATTTTTGGATGTAGTTCAGATAATAATTTTGCATCGTATTTATCGCAGTTTTCAGAAATTTCTGTGTAATCCAATGAGCAAGCCGATTTCGAATTTGGCGTATCAGTTTTCTTTATAACCAGTTTAGGTATTGTTTTCATGTCGATATTGCTATCTGAAAAATGAGCCAAACTTTTGCAAGGAACTTGTTCAAGAGTAATTTGCTCTTCTTTCTGTTCATCCACTTCAGTTTTATCTTTACTACTTTCGACATCTGTAATTAGAGAGTTTTTAATGGAGCAACATGTATCGAGAATATGCATCTCTTTATCTTCAAAAGTGTCTTGATCGGACTTTGTTTCATGTTCAAGGATAGTCGGCAAATCATTTGGTTCACTTTCATTTTTTAAATGATCAGTTATTATTTGTTTCACTGAAATTTCTTCTATGTTTGATAGAATAACTTCTATCTCACCTTTGCTTGATACAATATCTGTAATATTGTTTGTAATATTTTCATCTTCAAGATAAATTTCAGTTTTTGAAAAATCAGTAAAATTTTTTTCTTCGGTAATTGTATTTATTTGGTCAGAGTTTATATCAATATTATCTTGATGTTGAATAGGCTCAACAGAAATGTGTTTTGAATTATCTCCTTGATCAATTATTTTCTCTGTTAATATTGCCTGAGATTCGGATTCCTCTTGATTCATTGCAGAAGTGTCTGTCGACAAATTATCATTATTTGAATTCTCTAAATACTCATTATCTTCTTTTTCTGCTTTGTTTACAACTTCTTCATTTGGAATTTCAACTTCTTCACTAAATTGCACAATCTCTTCTTCACACTCTAAAATATTTTCTTCATTAATATTCTCTTCAGATTCTTCAACAATTTCATTAAATGTGTCCTTTTGTCTTTCTAAGTCCAAAGATTCTTGTGAAACTTGGTCAAACATATCATTAAAATCTGTTTGAGGATTTAAAACCTTTTTTGTTATGTCATTTTCAAACTCTAATATGCCAACCATGTCAACTTGATTAGTTTCTGATTTGTTATTACTTTCTGTATCTTTTATATTTTCAAAGCTATTTTCAGATTCTAGAAAAGTTTGACTATCAGATACATTTATGTTAATTTCTTTTTTCTGTTCTGCTTCTTGCTCTGTAATATCTACCTCTGAAATAGTTTTTTCATCATCTTTTCTCCTTTCAGGATCATATAAACTAACTCGCTCATCCAATAAAGATGCTTTATTAAGCAATTCAATCTTTGTAACTACATTTTTCTCTTCACTTTTAATTTTATTAAGAGTTTCAATTTTATCAATAGTTTGATTACTCGGATTCTTGTCTTCAACTGTTTGAACATTTTCCGACGTGATTGCTGAATCATTTAATATTGAAGATTCATTAACGCTATATTCCACAGTTTGTTTTTCTTGAGTCAATTGTACAGATGTTGATGGAATATCCGATTGTCCACTAGATATATAATTATCTGCACAATTATTATTAACATTTTTACAATTTTCATTATTCTCTTCCATATCAAGGATTTGAAACTGAATCATTTGTGTTTCTTCTAAATCCATATCTTTGTCTTTATTCAAAGGTTTATCAGCTACATTTTCTTTACTCTTAGATTCTAGGTCTAATTCATTGATAAAAATATCATCTTTCTGTAATTTAGAGATAGTTATACCTTTCTTTTCTATAATCTGATCTTTCTTACTATTATTTATCTCGGTAATGTGATTTTTGCTATGATCTATAATCTGATCATCAGAATCACTGCTACTATACATTTTATCCATTTTACAATGATCAGACCAAATGGCATTATCGTTTCTAATACTGTGTATATAATCTTTATATTTAACATGATTTTTGCCATAAAATTCATCAGAATAATTCTTTTTCCTATCATAAAGACACTTGGTACTCTTATATTCGTACTTCTTCTTGTCGCTAAGATCATGATGCCGTTTCCTCTTGTTCATTTTGCGGAATTTCGAGTTGTAATAGCTGTTCCAAGTATCCTTCTTTACAGAGGAATAGGACTCTCGCCTACGAGCCTCCATCATTAGTTCATGATAGGTGAATCTTCGATTAGGGCTATAGGATATCTTTCCGTCTTTGGTAGTATATACAGGAACTGTGTGCAGATTCTCCAGCTTTTCTATGCTTGAGAATATCGGATTTACGTACCCGCTGCTACTTTGGAACATGTCACAGTCTTCTAAAATGTCATCTATCTTTGGCTTCTTCCATTTACCCGTGTAGTACTTATCCTCGTCTAATTCCTCAGCGACACGACGATCACGATCTAAATCTAACTCGGAATACCTGCCAAACTTCAAGTCCAAATTATTCAGATTATTTAACGATTTGTTTCTTAGTTCGACAAAGTTGCTTTCTTGCAGTTTCACAGAAGCTTTCGAATGAGGTACGCTTGCTACCTCTTTTTCCATCACGCCTGAAATATTCATGAAACTCGTGGAACTTTGCTTTTGCATCCTTACCACTCGGTCGTCATTTTCACGCGCACGATTCCCTTCCTTATCGTCCTCAGATTTATTCTTCCCCTTAACTTTATTATTTGGATCGACTGTGGCAATATTTGATATTGCACTTTTCTCCTTATCCTTGATTACCTCGGCCTTCGATACATCTTTACAGAATATGTTGCTGCGCGAAGATTTGCTGAAAGACTGACTTTCTGAAATTAAACTACATGCTTCTTTAGGAACGATGGAGTCCATTTCCTCGTTTGCCTCTGACGAAGTTCTCCTATCTTTCTTGATTGTTATTCTCAAATTCTTCTCCGCCTCTCTTTTACTCTGATTCGTTTCGACAACATCAACTATCGCGTCGGATTTCTCAAACACTTTGTGAGCTCTTTCGGATAGCTTTGAATTGGGTTGTTCCTTGGTGTGTAATTTACGTTGACAGTCCAACGTATTTGAGTGAGAGAGTGAATCGTCGATTTCGTACAGGCTACGATCATCGTACAGTAATCGTTTATTTTGCTCCTGCCCTTTCACGTTTCTATCTGTGCACGATACATTGATTTCGATTTTAATCCCTTCCAGAGGGTCTTTCGCGTGTTCCTGGCTCTTCTCTCCGAGGATTAACTCCTTGCCAATATCGTTGTCTTTAATTTTTAAATTTACATTGGCAACTTGAATGCCGAAGTCGGTATTCTTTATTAAACTTTTCGAGCACGAGTGGCTTTTTGTTTCTTCCTGCGTCGCCAAATTCTCTGAATTTAAACTAACTATTGAAGATATAGAGTTCTGCTCCAAGCATAACTTGTCCCCTAACTTGTGGCTCTTAGATTTTGTTTTCTCATTCTTGTTATCATCGTGTGCATTACAAGCCTGATACAACTTATCCTTCTTCTTTCTGTACTCTTTCAGCAAACGCATTTCCTCTGCAGTGTACCTGACGTCTCCATCGACACCTTTCAAATCTTTCTGCAACAACCTAGAAGTCTGAGACTGAATACTTTCGTGCAACGTTGAAACTGTTTTGCTGGATGGCCGTTTTCTAATTTCCACCTCTTCAGGAAGATCTTTGGTATTTGTATTGTTCATCTTACTTGGGAACTCAGGTGATTTTTCATTCATGATCCTGTCTGTGATGCCGTGCGTTTTTTTATCACTTAAAATGTCTTTTATCACAGCAGCAGAATGGTGTTTATATTGAGAAGTTATATGGCACACAGAGTGCTCTCCGCCTTGGGATGAGCTCGAATCATCGAATTTCCTCGTGTCAGAAACTTTTGATTGTTTCAAGTGATCAGCATCTCTTTTCTGACTTAAATCTCTATCTACGTATTTGTCTATGCATTTATCTTCCCAGGTTGTTGCTTCTTTGGCTCTTTTCCTAATATTTAGATCAAGTTCAGAGGGTATTAGACAGTTGGTGTTTGTAGATACAGTTGAAGTCTTTACCTTTCTTCTTCTAAACATTTCTTTGTCGCTTTTTGATGGCTGGGACTCGTTATCAGACACCGTTGGGCTTAAATTCATGTTAGAACCGATGTTATCGTCAGACTCGCTTCTTTGTACTCCATGTTTTATCGCTTCCGTCGATCTACTAACGCTTTTGTGTTCTTTTTCATGTGTATAATCAGAAGAGTCACGATCTGAATTCTTCTCGCTTTCAACAACTTTTTGCCGAATATCCAGCTCATACTCCATGGACGTTAAAACAGCACATGTATCAAGAATTTTGGTATTATTCTCCTTACCATCTATCAAGCACACTTTTTTTCTTACAGCATTGATCCCAAGATTTTTCAGCTGTTTATTCTTAATCGCTTCATTCGATTTTGCCTTCAAGTTGCCAGACAATTCGAAATTGCCTACCTCTTGCATATGCTCACTATTGGTATGCTCATTATTCTTATAACGATTTTCCTTTTGAAATTCCAACTCTATAGTACCAAGAGATATGTTCTTTACTTTATTCTCACTGTTCAGCTGTGTAAAACTGATTACTGGACTGTTTTGCATCACTTCTATCGGATTTGTGGATATTGATAAGTCTTCCATGTTCTGTGAAGATTCTTCAGTGTCCGAATGAATAGGGGTGTTTAGTGTAGTAGATATTGGCGTACACTCTGGTAAATCTGGTAAACTAATATCATCAGGATTATGAGATTCTTCAAAGCTATGCTGCTTCTTCAATTCCATATTATCACTAACGCCCAGATTATCTTTCTGTGAAGTTGATAAAACTCTCAATTCCTGATTGTTCATTGAAATTGTAGTTGTTTCAGAAATATTGGAATCTTCTATATTTGTATCCTTATCCACATTACTCAAAGATGTGGTGTAATTAGCAGACAATATATGAACACTATCCTTGTCCTGTTCTGTATCTTCGAGAGCCATCGTTTCATTGTTGCTCGATTCTCTGAAAAATGGTATTGTCTTTTGCTTCTCCAAAGTCTGTATAACTTGATCATTAGGTGTTCCTAAAATATTACTTATTTCTAAATTGTCCACTATGTGAATCGTGGGTATTTCATCAGGACCATTGCTGATGCAATGTATGATACTTCCAGGCTTTACCACACCTTCTCTAATTGTTCTTTCAGAAGTTTTAGGAATCTCAGAATTGTCAGACGAGGAATACGATATTGTCAAGCAATCTTGGGCTGTTATTATATTTGTTTTACCATCTTTACCACTTTCTAAAGTTTCGTCCGAGCAGAAACTATTTTTTCTTGTAACCTCGGTGCCTTGCTGTGTTTTCGATGAAAGATCTATATTTTCGTAGCTTACCACAACAACTGGAGTTGTTTCACTCAGAATCGTATCCGGTAGGTTCGTCGTTCCCTCTTCGTCGTCAGTTTCATCCCAATTAGCCAGAAACTGTCTTACGTCTAAATCCGGTTTATTAGCAAACTCTTTAGAGGTTTTCTGTTGCATCGTTTCGTTGCTACTATTAGTACTTAAAATATTAAAGCTGTGACTCTCGCTTGTTTGTACTTTCAGTTGATTTTGATTATAGTCCTTGTGTATAGAGAACTGACTCTGCTTTTGAAATGTCTCTGCACAAGAGGAAGGAACATGTTCATTTTGTTGAGGAATCATTAATTGCTGTGACTGCTGCGACTGCTGGCATTTTTCGTTATCCATGACAATATCCTGGTCTTTAGTTTGCCTATCCATGTTTTCCGGTGCTTGTTCCACAGTTGACGCGTGCTGTAACTTAGGAAAATTATCTGGTAGATAACTGGAATTTATTAACATACCATTTTGGTCAAACTGCAAATTAATAGGCGGCATTGAGGTATTTGCCGGTGTTGCTACACGCGGAATTTGTTGAACTGGACTTTGGTAGCCAGAGGATTGTTGTAATTTTAATATTTCTCTGTATCTGAGGATACATTCTTTGTATTTGGGGTGTGATTGATAACCAGGTATCCTACCTAGTTCTCGAAGGTGATTTTCTATTGAAAATTTTTGCATTGCTATTTTTTGTTGATACACTTGATGTTGTGAAGGAGAATTGTGTATAAGGGTGCCCTGCATTCTATTCATCATTGAAGTATTATCGGTGGTTTCTTGGCATTCGTGAGAAATTTCTGTGGAAATGTTCCTCGGATATTGGGAGTTGAAGTACGGGTTTTGAGAAGACGATGCCATATTCGCGTTTACATTTAAAGTAGAGATCCCTTTGGGTATCATGTTCCCATTTTGATACTGAAATTGTTTATTGTTGAACTTTTGTTGGGCCATGAAATTTTGTTCCTGATGCTTAAGCATTCCTGAATTCTGCACGTTCATGTTGTTCGTTTTTGTGTGTTCTTTTACAGGATAAGGATACTTCTGGTGCTCTGTAGAATAATTGTAACCTTGCATGGAGTAATTGTGGAACATTCCCGAAGATGTTGAGTAATTTCTATGCGCTAAATGATCTTTGTGATACTTGTAATCTGCAAAGTTTCTTCTATGATCTGCGGTGGACGCATTGGGTATTACAGGACCCATTACTTCTTTACCATCTAGATTATCTTTCCTAAAATTACAGTTATTTCCGAAATGTCTATTTTCAATTTGATAATTCGATGGATGCACATTATCTCTGTATGAACCATTGTTCTGATAGGATCCGAATTTCTCCCATTGTTGATAATTAATGTTTGGATCTGAATTGCAACACATTCCTTTACAAGGAATACATGAAGAAGATGGTCCAGGTTTTCCAGGAGGTGGTGGTGGACCGACATTAGTGCTTCTTGGCCCCATATTTCCAGGTCCAGAACCTGAACCAGATACTGATGCAGGTCCATGTCTAGAATTAGGTCCGTACATAGGGCCAGGACCAGTTCCATTATTAGGATTGGTTCCAAGTCCTGGTCCAGAATTAGTTCTAGCTCCATGAACAGGCCCAGGTCCTGTTCTAGGTCCAGTTGACACATTCAAATTGCAGTTTGGTCCATTTAAATGACCAATAGGTCCATTGAAAGGCCCTTGATTGCTTCTATATCCTATGTCATCATTTACAGTTCCGATCGTGGTGTTCCTAGGATCTACAGAAGCATTTATGTTATCCAACATCGGATTTCTCGTATTTGGAGAGCCATAATGGCCAATGCAATTCTGCATTTGCACCATAGATGCAAGGGGACTGTTATTCGGTATGGCCGAGTTATTTGATACATTGTTGAAAGATTGATAATTTCTTGGATTGTAATTAGTATTGTTCTGATGTTTGTTCAAACCCTCTGAATTAAGACTAATTGCATTCAGTGTCGATGGACTGACACCAGGAATGTATGCAAGGTGACCAGAATTAACATTTTGCGTCGAAGGTGTAACTTCATTTGTCTGCGAGGTGTTATACTGGTGCCAATCTGGCATATTCCCACCGTAGTTCATTGTACATTGTTTTATTACAAATTTACAGTATTTATCTCCCTTTATTCACAAAAGATAGTTGCACCAGAGGCAGGAACAGAACCTGTAGAAACAAAAAATAATTATACTTTTTTTTTTTAATCTTTGTAACTTTGTTTATTCATTCATTGGGATTATATCGATTTATTTTGAATTATTTTAAACTTCATTTTTTTTTAAAAAGAATATAATGAAAAGAAAAAAAAACTGACGCTGGTAATAAAAAAAAACGTTCTAAAAATGATTAACTTATCAATCAGCTGAAGACACACATGTTTTGATACGGCGCTACGCTTAATTTTATATTATTTATATATACATTTACTTTATACACTTCTTAATATCTATCTATTTTACGTTCCCGTTAAAAAAAAAATGCGTAAGATCATGTCCCTGAACGTTTCGAAAACAAAAGTGTTGTTGCATCTGCTCCATTTTCACAGCACGTTCGCCAATATGTCAAAATATCTGTCACGCGTTGCGACGAAAGAACAGTCCAAGTTTTATTGGAAGATGTCAACATTTCACAGCCGATGCGAATGATTAACGATCAGAACTTCGTCGATGTGCTACGATTCGTTCACTGATGACTTTTGTTCTGATTCTTCCGATCATTCAGAGGTATTTTTATTTTCGGAGGATCCAACTGGCAGTTGCCAGAAGGCAAATGTTATCGCGCACCGAGTTCTCGTTTGAAAAAAAACTAGTCGATTCCGTTTTCCCTTTCTTTCAGGATCGTGGCTCACGCAAAACAGCTTGACTGAAGATGCACGTTTTCAACACGACACATCTGTCATCATAAGTGCACCTCAAGTGAACGGAACCTTGAAGGTGCAAAGGTTGACGAGATTCACATATTTTAGGGAAACAGCTCCACCGATAGCCCCGTTCGATCGTCACGCGAACGAGAATACGCAAATAATCGAAAGACGAAAAACCGCGATGTCCACGAGTTCTCGGTTTTCTCGTTTGTTCGGCCGACGTGAACCAAGGAAAAAAAATTCAACCGAGTCTTACCTGCACGTTAATGCAATTCACACAGTGTACACGCCATATTGGACACGACTGCTAGACGGACATCACGCGTCTTCTGAAACCAGGTAGCCTAGCTACGTTTCATGTTAATCGTTACTGTTCGATCGTATCGACCGCACTCTGCGTTCGTTAGAAAACACTCAGCACGTTCGAAGTGCGTGCTTTCACGTTGCCAAACTTATTGGCCATCGGACGTATGCATACGTATTTCCTGCAGCGAGGCGCAAATCGCACACATTTAATCACTCTCCCGACGATTATTATTTTTCGTTTGCGAGATGGAAATTAATACGCGCGCGATCAGCGTTGCGTAAACGAGGCGAACTTTTGCTTTCGGCGAAGAGTGATTACAATTCTGTAAAATGGGAGAGAGAATGTTGCTTATTGTATAATATTGTTTTAAGTAATAATTATTAGTAATATTATTTTAAATAACGCACGTTATTTAAAATTTGCGTGTTTTCTTCGTAAGTTTTCGCAATGCACGAAATATGAATATTTGAAAATATCAAAGCGAGCGCATGTCGATTTTGGGACGTATATGAAATATCAAAGTATCAAGGTTATCAATGGAAATGATATCATGAAACGAATTGAATACGCTTTCCATTTTAAAAATCTTCTTTCGTCTATTTTCTATTTCCTGGAAAATGTTCGATCTGATCTAATAGAACATAGAGTTTCCGTGTCACGATTGATCAATACGTAAATGAGTGTTTGAAAGTTCAGACCGCAAATAGATGTTTCTACGTTACACATGTCGGGAATGCTTCGAAAATATCGTTTCTCCAATATTGTTTCCAAGTGCGTGTCTTTTGCGTGCGAGAGCAAAGAAAAGAGAGGAATTTATTTTGGCACTCGTTGGAAATTATTATGTATATGACATGACAGATAACAGGCTACTTCAAGTTGCTTCAAAATCGGAATAAAGTACTTAGGTCAATTAAAGTTCATTGAAATATAAATTATTGTATCATTGATTTTTTTGTTTGAAACAATAATTTGCATCGATAAACTTAAAACAATTCCAGGCAAATCAAAATCCCTCTGAACAGAATCACAACGGTATTTAATCGCTGTAGGTTGCCAGCACTGTGTCGAGTATACATGTGTATATAGTTCTTAGTTCTCTGTTGCATATTATTCTCGTAATAAGTTTTGTTTTCTTTCGTAGTTCCTCGGCTATTTAATATAAAGGAGAAAGTTTGTCATGCCGTTGCAAGTTCATGATGTTCAGGTAATTTATTAGCACAATTATGTAGTAATTTGTTTACGCAAATAGAATATTTCACTGGTAGAGTCGTGACAAATTCGAATGTTGTTGACTTTTCGTGTTATATTTCCTTTCTATATTACAGTTGTTATGTCAGTTTTGCTTTCGCGCTTCATGTTTTTATTGTTTGAAGCACGATAAATTATGAACTTTTATTTTTACACAATTTGATGACATATATATGATATTTTTTACATATAGCAAAATGTTGTGGAGCCTATGCAAGTCGATGCTCCTGCAGAAGATAATGATAACGCAGAGGAAGAACCCTACATTGTGGAAAATCCAACATTGGTAAATGTCATTTCTTTTTGAATCTTTTGTTTCTGATGACAATCTCTAGAAATTTGTATAGTCCTGACAAACTCTTGCTATAACTCTACTTTCTTTATAGGATTTGGAAGTCTATGCCAATAGCTACACTGGGCTTGCTAAATTATATAGGCTCATATACATAGCTGACCACTGTCCAATGTTAAGAATAGAAGCACTAAAAATGGCTATATCTTATGTGATGACAACATACAACGTTTCTTTGTACATCATATTACACAAAAAATTAGTGCAAGCTGTAGGTACGCCTGGATTACCAGATGTTGCAGCGCAGTCAACATCTCAGGATATGCTGACTTTAGATCAAGCTTGGGTTGAAACTCGTTCTAAAAAGGCTGCTCTGAAATTAGAGAAATTTGATACAGATCTTAAAAACTATAGAAGTAATTCAATTAAGGAAAGTATTAGAAGAGGTCATGATGATTTAGGGGATCATTATCTAGATTGCGGTGATCTTGTCCATGCCTTGAAGTGTTATTCCAGAGCAAGGGATTATTGCACTAGTGGAAAACATATTGTTAACATGTGTCTGAATGTTATTAAAGTTTCCGTTTATTTGCAAAATTGGACTCATGTACTGAGCTATGTAACAAAAGCAGAAAGTACACCAGATTTTTCTGATGTTCATGGCAAAGACAACAATCAATCTATAGTTACAAAATTAAAAGTTGCAGCTGGTTTAGCAGAATTAGCAACTAGAAAATACAAAATGGCTGCAAGACACTTTTTACAGGCATCATTGGATCATTGTGATTGCCCTGAATTGTTGTCTCCTGGAAACGTTGCTCTTTATGGAGGACTCTGTGCTTTGGCCACATTTGATAGACATGAATTACAAAAGCAAGTTATCTTTAGCAGTTCGTTTAAATTGTTTTTAGAATTGGAACCACAGTTAAGAGATATTATTTTCAAATTTTACGAATCGAAGTATGCATCGTGTTTAAAATTGCTCGATGAAATTAAGGATAATATACTTTTGGACATGTATATAGCGCCACATGTTAATGTATTATACACGCAAATTCGAAATAGAGCATTGATACAATATTTTAGTCCATACTTAAGCGCAGACATGAGACGTATGGCAACTGCTTTTAATAGGACAGTTTCAGAATTGGAAGATGAACTGATGTTATTAATTCTCGATGGTCAAATACAAGCTCGTATAGATTCTCATAATAAAGTAATTATTATTGTCATTACTTAATATTTCTGTAAAATCATTCTTTTTATTTGCTTTGTTATATGAATTTAGATTCTATATGCAAAGGATGTTGATCAACGCAGTACAACTTTTGAAAAGTCTATGAGCGTTGGGAAAGAGTATCAAAGACGTACACGTATGTTAATTTTAAGGGCTGCAATGTTGAAGCAACAAATTCAAGTTAAGGTAATTGTATTTACTGCGTTTAGATTTTATGACGATTTTATTATATTAATATTAATATTTTTTAATTTACAGAGTCCATTTTTTTTAATGTTACAGAGTCCACAGCGCGATAGTACTCAAGGAGGAGAAATGTCCGTTACTTGGAAGCAATAGTTCAATGGTAAGAAAATGAACTGTGATTTATGTTAAACTTTTGGTTGTTAATGTATTTATGCAGATGAATTGCTATGGTAAAATATGAAAAAGTATTTCGATGCTATATTGGACATATTAAGAAATATTTGAGATGCCGATACTAAATTTTCTGATAAAATTACAGAATATGTATATAACAGACATTATACTATAAGTGGAAACAAAACTAGTATTTTCAAAAATGTTAATTACATGTATGAACAAATCTTTGATAATACATAATGTAAAAACTAAAACTTTATTATCAATAAACATATGAACACTTTTTTTTATGCATGAATGTTTTTTTTCCGCATCGACTACATTCGTTTGTATTATAATTATGTACATTATAAAATTAATATACGTATGTTAATTGTTACATATAAACAACAATAATAATAATTAAAACTAGAAAAAAGTACTTTTTCTAAAGAAATTTTTTTTATGTTAATATTCATCAAATGCCAACTATTTTATATGTAATTTATTTATATTTGTGTGTAACATATTATAAATAATATATAAAAATTATTACATTTATATGTAACGTGTTATAAACAATATATAAAAATTATCATTCATGAAATTGTACACAATTTTTGTAAAAGTGAAACGCTCTTTGTACATTTGATTAACACAGCGATAACAATTTTACACGTATATTTTATACACTATACTAAATTTTATTGCAATCTTAAAAAAATACAATATGTAATTATAAAAGCTCAAGTTAATTATGAAATATTTTAAAAAGTATGAACTTTAAAACAGTTTTTTTTAGATAATTTATCTTCCATTAATAGTAATAATAATGTTACAACGATTATTTAAATGTAGTATATAGATTGTAGTATACTATAGTATATAATACTATACTATAGTAGTATAAGTTAAATTTTTGCAGAAATACATTTGGTACGAATTAGTAAGATTAATGCAATCTGTATTTTCAGTTATTTAAATAATCGGTGATTTACATGGCAACAAAATAATCGATTTAGTAGTAGTTTTACATTAAAAACTAAAATAACATTATTTTATAAAAATATATATAAGAAACAAAAAAGAATTACATGAAAATTAACATAAATAATGTTTTAAAATTTATAATTGATAACAAAGTTTTATAATAATATTGTGAGGAATCCATTAATAATTTTCTTCTTGAACCTGAAAAGTATTTTCATATGTTAATTAAATGTTAGGAGAGAATAACATAATTGCGATTTATATAGCAACACTTATTGCCTTTATTTAGCCTCCAATAGTTAACATGATAAATAATAATATTCATTAAGTGTTAAATGATGTAAAAACACAAAAAAAATTATATGAATAAAATATATAAAAATGTAACAATATATGATTTTGAAATTCAACTATTATATACCATTCTCAGCATAACCTATTTTTTAAACTGTCAAGTTTTTAAAGATAAATCTTTCTAATTAAAATACGAATGAAAACTAAGCGTTCAAATCATGTTTTTATTCTTAGAATATTTAACTTTCAACGAAATAATTAATATTGATTATAAAAATTTGCAAATATTGTGCGGCAATATTTTATGCGGTGTATAATAGTTCAAATTGTTACACAGATTAGTAGGTGCATTAAATACGTTTCAGCTTATATACCTTTAAAGCAGTTGAAACACCATATGTAACAAGAACTCCTAAACTGAATGCTAAAAGATGTGGAATGTATTTAATTCCTGGTATGTTAGGCTGTTTTGCTAGCAAAAGTTTTACGAAAGACAACTTTTTGTCAGAATATGGTGGATAGCGGCATCTGGAGTAGATTATAAACAATAATTATTCTTTTATAAATTCGTTCTTACGTTAAATATTATGCAATTTTATGAAGCATTAGCTTACGATCCTAATGTTTCTCCTAATTTATTGAAATTTTTAATAAGGCATCCTTTCTTGTGCACGAAAGTATCATATGTATACTTTCCATGATAAGCTCCCATACCAGAATTACCAACACCACCAAATGGCAAAGTATCAACTGAAAGACAGATATTTAACGTGATTAAATATATAACATATTATAATATTACATATACATAGATCTAGAACACAAATATTCTATGTAGTAATATTCTGTAATATCTTATGTGGTAATATTTTATATTCTATAATAAAGAATATTACTATATAGATAATAATACAGTACAAATAATTATGCAAATGCTGTACAATATTATGCGAGATGTTACTGTATGCAGACTATTGAAAACTGAAGCATGAAAATATGGAAAAAAGCTGTTAAATTTTATATATTAAACAGTTTTGTAAGAAAATGATTCTTTGCTCCAATATTGTGTATGGAAGGTTCAGTTTAGGATTTTGGATTTTGTGGACAAATTGGTTTAATGCAATGATACGTTTATTGATGAGTGCTCATCCAATAAAATATACATAAGCTCAAATATCATACAAAAATATTTATATGTACATATGTGCAAAAAAGAAGTTCTGTGTATTACTATATGTACATTTTATTATTAAATTTTAACCACTAATAAAAAACAAAGAATAAATGACAATTTCAATACCTGTTACATTCATAATTACATCATTTACACATGCATTACCACTGCTTGTATATTTAAGAAATAATGATAAAGTTTTTTCATCGGTGCTAAATATGTACATTGATAATGGCTTCTCCCTGTATAGAATATGTAATAATTATCACTTATGTATATGAATTATAACTTCAAATTGTAACTAAGATTTATGGGGAAATGTAACTATTTGGATATTATAATAATGATTGTACTGAAATGCAAAAAATTATAAATGATAAAGTATTATATATATTAATATTAAAGTATAGCTATATATTATTACTAATATGTGTATGTATATTCTTATATAAGACAAGATAAATATAGGAAGAATTTAAGTATAATATGTTTAAAATTTGGTAAACAGTAGCATAAACCATTTTCTTCCCTGCAATTAATATTTATAAAAGGAGGAAGAATAACTTTTTACATTTGGTTTAGGTTATGAAAATTTATGCACGTCTATAGAAATTTAATAGATCATCACTTTAAAAATGAGTATGATATAATATAATAAAATATATAACCCAATACCAATACCAATACACATTCATATCTAAATATGCAGTATTATTATTTTGCAATCAATATTTTAGTCTAATTTCTAGTAAAGAGTTAATTTATTACAGCAACCAAGCTAAATCATATTATTATTAAGCAATCAAGCATTCATCACCTAATATCTTGACTCACCACAATATTGCATTAATGTGTCATTTACTCCTATACTTCCACTACGAGTTTGACTTATTAATAAATCCTGAACTTTTCTGTCCTTGGAAAATACATATAATACTAGTGGGGATTCACTAAACGTAAAAAATTAATTGTTATGTATTATATTTTGTTAATTTTTCTAATTAAAATCTATGAAATCGTATCAATCTATAAAACTGCATCAGTGGTATTTTATATTATGATGAATTTCCTACGTAAAAATTATTTTTGAAGTTCATAATTGAATATTTCTTTTTTGTTTTTATTTTTTAAAAAAATTGATATATAAAGGACTTACCGACTATTTATGAAGTTAATTGCTTCATAGGCGTTATCTATGTTTATAAATGGTAATATTGGACCGAATATTTCATCTTGCATCACAGGATCCGTTGGTTTAACATCAATAAGTATAGTTGGCGAGATATATCTTTCGTTAGCATCGCAATCACCTCCTAGTACTACTTTACCATTGTTTAAATATTTTACAAGACGCCTTTTAATAGTATAAGATCATATGAAATTAAAAGATATGTGAAATTAAAAGATATATAATAAAAAAAATCTTTCTTACTGATAATGATGTTCGTTAATTATACGCGTGAAATCTGGACTTTCCTTGGGATTATCAGTATACCATTCTTTTAGAATTTCTTTTGCTTTTTCTATAAATTTATTTTGAATTTCTTCTGTGCAAAGTACATAATCGGGTGCGACACAAGTTTGTCCACCATTAACGCATTTACCCCAAAGTATTCTTTTTACACTTATTTCTAAATCTGCTGTATTATCTACATATACAGGACTGTAAAATATTACATTTATTGATCAGTTTTATATATCATCAAGTGTAGAAAATAAAATTAACAAGAAATATACATTTCTTACCTTTTACCACCAAGTTCTAGTGTAACAGGTGTTAAAAATTTATTTGCTGCATTGGATATAATTTTTCCGACTGCAGGTGAACCTGTGTAAAAGATGTAATCGAATCTTTGTTTAAGTAACTCTGTTGTTTCAGAAACATTCCCTAGTACAACATGAACGCATTCCTAGAATGTATAATATTATTTTAAAATAAGAAATGTCTATGCATTTTCTAAATTATTTTTGTTTTTTTCGTTAATGTTTGCTTGGGGTACATACTTGATCTAAATATTTTGGAATAATTTTTGCCAAAACTGCTGATGTGGCAGAGGATAATTCTGATGGTTTAAGAATAACACAATTACCAGCAGCTATTGCTCCTATCAAAGGAACTACACATAATTGGAAAGGATAATTCCATGGTCCTATAACAAGAACTACACCATATGGCTCTTTCTTAATTTCAACTTTGTCCAATATGTTGACTATTGCTTTTGAAGGCTGAAATGTACAAATTAATTGAATTTTATATTTATCTATTCAAATCGGTTAGTTATATATAAAAAATTATAAAATATCAAACATACTTTTTCATCAGCTGACCATTCTTTAAGATGTCGAAGCAATTCTATAACTTCTCCTTCTGTAAATTTTATTTCTGTTGAAACAGTTTCAAATTTACACTAAAAAAGAAATGCATTATTTATGTTACATAAATATAAAGTGGAATCATAATTATAATTATCACACAACCTTATGCAGATCAGTAGCAAGAGCTAATATAATTTCCTGTTCGCATTCTTCTAGCATAAGTAATGCTTGTTTTAATTGTTTTATTCTCCATTCTAATGATCTTGTTTTGCCACTAAGAAATACAGTTCGTGTGCGATCTACAAGCTATAAAAAAAAATTTAACATACATAATAAAAAGTTTTTATATTTAAAAATCAATGTACTTACACTTGCATAATCTGCCATTTTCCCATTAGTTTGTGCTAGAATGAGAGAACATAAATGATCAATGGGATTGATTACAAATATTTATGAATATTAAATATTTATAAATATTATAATTAGTATATAAATAGTAACATAAAGTTACGTAAATAATAATTATGATAATTACATATAAAATAAACTTTTATATTTTTGTAAATGTACTTGATAAAAGATATATTCAATTATATATACAAATTAGCATATTAAAGTATAATAACATATAAAAAGTTTAAATATTTATTATAATGTTGCACAATTCTTTATTACCTATATTATATACTCTATTATATTATAATTTATAAGTATCCAGAATTAAATGTACATATACAAAAACAATTTTGAAATGCAATTGTGTGAAAGTGCTTTAAAAAAAAAAAGAAACTAACATATAAACATATTTAAAAAAATATTCGTAATAAAAATGTTTGTTCAAATGATGACATAGGAAAAAAGCAATTAAACCAATGAATAAAAAGAAACAATAAAATTTAATGCAAGTATTTTGCAAAATCCAAACTGATTAATAAAGCGATATAATTCAAAAAAGAAATTATATTACTGTGAAATGAATATTAGTCAATAAATTTGTATGACTTAATTTTTGAGTAATATTTTAGACGAATTTATTGCATACGGCTACATAAATTACAGATGAAATTATGTTGATTGCATTTAATAAGTTAATTATAAAATTTGAAATTATTATATAATTCTTGATGGCAACTCTTGGAAGTAATATCTATATTTTTGTACGTTTTAAGTAGATCTATAATAGAAGTATATTCATCTTCAATATTCTTCTTCTAAATTCAAAATAATAAAATCACATCTAAAAAGACAATAAAAACAGCAAAACAAATTAGAAATAAAACAAAAACTGATTCTATCATATCTGTAGATATACATACATACTTCATACCGTGAAGAACAATGGAAATAAACTGAACTTTAAGCACACGTTTATCAAAATTCCATAGAAGAAGAATTTACTCTCTACGTGGTACAGTATCGATAAAGAAGACATTTTTCAACAATATTTCACAGATAAGATATATAAAGTATATTTTTGTAGATGTCAGCACATTTGAAAGAGAAATAGATTCGAAATAATCTGTTAGTCCATGATGGCGAGTATTCAACATTTTTTTTTGTGCTACTTCTTTATTTTGAGAAATTTACGTACAGGTAACGCGAAATGTGTTATGTGCAAAATATTTCGTTTGATGAAAAAACAATTAGATACGTTATTGGTGTTATTATGAGTAATGCTTGCGCTCAGTGACAAGTGCAATTCAAATTTTACAAAATTGCAACAAATTATATAGATATTACGTGCCATAGTAATTTACATACATGTAACTTTTATGAGCTGTATTTTTAAGCTGGTATTTGTTTTATTTAAAAATTTAAGGACTTGAGTTTACTACTAAACTGAATGATAATATAATTCTCTGATTAGTTGAACGAAGGACTAAACATTTTTTAAATTTTACTTCCAGGTTCGTGTTAGTTGAAAATATTGGTTGAAAATAAATCCTGATCGTCGTCAGTTTCTCTTCAATGTACGTGAGTATTGAACATGTATTATTTTATATCAGTATGAAATAAATTTTAGTAGTTACGACAAAATTATCGAAGTACATAGTTGAAGGATTATGATTCTGTTATTTCGCGCGAAATTCAAACGTGACGATTCAGCGAAAACGAAACATACTTTAGTGTCTGAAAGATTCTAAATATTATTACAGTGAAAATTTATGTTGAAAGTATAAAATAATATCGAAACATATATTGAATCAATATATTGAATGTGGTGTGTTAAAAATATAGTGCAATGGTGCACTATATTTTTTCACAAAATTCTTACTATTAATATTATTGTAAAACTTTGTTGATGGTTCCACGGCAATTTTTATGCTCATATTTTATTGTCGTCCTATCTTTCAATTATTATCCCAATGATTATCTTCGTTTTCTTCGTTGAAACCGATATATATAT
>CAJDYZ010003741.1:1819-15386 GCA_903986555.1 Heterotrigona itama
TTGACATTTGGTACTTGGTTACACGTTACACCAATCGCTGAAGACTGTATCCGTGCGCAATGTACAGGGTGAAAAGGAAAATTGTTCCTTCGATTTGATGGCGATACTTGCCGGGAAATTGACCTTGATCTTGAATTTCAAAAATCGCAAAAAAGTTTCTTAATCATTTAACATTGCGGACTCGTGCGTCCTAACAGCGACTTTATAGTTGATCGTCTATGGATGTCTGTATTACGTAATTTTTATATTTCTAATAACAATTAGTTTTGTTATTTGATCATTTAGATTTACACTGATGCTACAACTATGATAAAGGAAATATTAGCGAAGCCTAATCGAGAATCGTAAAGTCGCTGTTAGCACGCAATGTTAAATGATCAAGAAACTTTTTCGAGAGAGAACTATTAAATTGCGACCTATAGTTCCTGGAAAACGTTTTATCTTCGTGATGAGTAGAGTACAATGCAAAACAAAATGGAAGGTGTAAAATTTATCTGTGATAGCCAAGGACAAACTTTTCTTCCCACTCTGTATATTTCTTGCGACTCATAGTGAAAGGGTTAACAGGTACGATTTAGTTTTTACGAGCACGACGTGTCGTATGACATGTCGAGTTTTTCAGGCTGGCAAATATTTTTTTCCCTACAGATCGTTGAACCGTAGAGAGTAATGCAAAGAAGAAAGGACGAAGAGCAAGAAACGTGAGGCGATAAAGACAGCGACAAGCGATAAGCAAATCCGTATCGAATCGTGATTCACGATCGATTGATTCGCACAATCGTTAGCAGAAACGCCTGGCTCTCGATGGCTGTTTGTAAAAGTCGGCGTTGAATTCCACGCTTTCGCGGTACAGAGAGACAGTCGTGAAAAGCTTTATTCAACCGTGGCTTTTCAAGATAAAGCCGCTCTTCCTCCTCGCCTCGACGTAACAAGGAGTTGATCCAGCAGTCTTAAAAGGAACTCGCGCGTCAGTGGAGAGCGTACAATGTCGAGCAATACTCACTCGCGCGAGGTTTCGCGTCGCGTGTACTATGTATTTTCAGCTACGCGCTGATCACGTGTGCTGTGCTGCTCTGCTGTATTTCCACCAACGACGCGAGGATGTCGAGATGTTGTCGGCGATCGAACGTCGCATTCCTCAAAAGAATAAATGCGAAAGGGAGGTTTCTTTGATTGCTTGGACGATGTCTTTGTCTCGTAATTTTATTTTCACTGAAAATTGTCAAATTTGTTTCTCGACGATATATTCGAAAGCATTCGTTTCAACGAACATTTGACAATATTTTCGTTCTTCGTTTGTACCCTTTGTCGCATTATCTTTACAATATCTCCACTCATTCCCGCGTACTTTCGATTATAATTAGTTCACGAAACAAAACGGGGTACAATCGTCGAATCAACACAACAGGTGCTAGCGAACCTCCGGTTTCACGCAGAACTGCGTTCTTTGCAAATAAGCAAACATTTTCCGAGAGGATATCAACGACAAAGAGGCAAAGGAAGTAGGCAAAATTTGCTGTCGCGAGTTTTCCGCAATGCTGTTAATAACGAACCACCGGCGTTATCGGTGATAGTTTCGTTCTTTTATCTCGAATATAAAAAAACAACTGCAGCATGGTGGAGAGAGACAATTTCGAGTCGCCGGTTAATGCTCGTGGGATGATTGTTCGGCTGTTTCATTGTCGTTTGGCGAGAGTTCGTGAAAGGGAGACGAATCCCGCATGAAACTGCGTTCGTTAGCTCGCCGATGAAGCTTTAATAGCGAACGCGGCGTGAAACTGCCCTGTCGGTCCGTTGCTCTCCACTATCGATACCTGGACTAACAGATTTTCGTGTAATGGGAAATTCCCGATAAACGACGCATCGATAATCGTGATTCCACCGTGATATCGTGGACGAAAAAAAAAAATAAAAAATAAAAAAAGAGCTGCTGGCCGCGGGTTATGCCAGGCGAAGCGCGCAAACGAAAGAAAATAGAGGCCTGGGAACAAAAAAAAACCAGACGCAACAAAAATAGCTGCGCTGCTGTTGTATTTCTGTTGTATTTTAATTCTGTCGCGTGGTTCGTGTACATTTCGCGAAACGTTGAGCATATGATAAAGCCCCCCTTTTCGCGCATGGCGTGTACCGCAGAATTCAACGCGAGTTTCAACGCGTTGCCGGTGTAAAAATTTTATTACGCTCTACGAACGTGGCGAACGTAGCGAAATTTTTCGATACACGCTCTCGTCTGTTTTCCTTCGAATTCTAAATTTCTGGCGTGCACGTTTGCCATCACGGCACACCAATGTCCACTGAACTGTCGATCGTTACGTACGATCTACGTAAACGCGAGATTTCATTTCTTTCACTCGTGGTTGAAACGAAGCCAGAAAAGTAGACAGAAACACTTGGAAGAACTTGGCCATCGAAAAGTCAAACTAATTGATTCGGCCTTCCGTCAATTTCGACATAAATTGAAACGATAGCGACGTCGTCGTCTTTCTCTGCTGATAATTTACGGGAAGTCGGTGAAGATTCGCGTGACTTTCGACGATCGAACTTACTCGCAACACTCGATCGGGTTAAATAGCAGATCCGAGTTGTCGATTACTCGAGCAGACAGGTGGATCTTTCTCAATTTATATGCGCACGGTGGAAACGAAGCCGGGCCCCGGGCTTTCACGCTCGTTCGCTCCACCTTTGAGCATCACGCGAGTCGTAACGAAATCTCGCAATAAATTTGATTTGTCAGTCGATCGTTAATCCACGATGGGGGATGCGGGAATACTTGACACCGTTCTGTGCAAGGATCGCCACTCGTATTTCTGCGCGTGTACCTGTGCCCACGTCGTCCCATATCCTGGCGAGCCGAGGTGAAGTATCGCGGTCTCCGATCGTAGCTCGCTACTTTTAATCGGATGATCTTTCAGGTCTGTGCTCGCGTTACAAGCTGCACGCAACCTACACCCGGGTATTCGTCTCTGAAACGTAAGATTAACCTGCGCGTTGCGTTGGTTAACGCGGCGTTCCGCCCGCAAAAATCCCGTGTTTTCTATATAGTTGGCAACTGGGCGACTCGTGTTACCACGTCGCGCGTGTAGTCGGGTGAAAAGGCTTCGGGCTAATCAAAAAACACGAGAGAAAAAATATTTTCCACGTTGTGGGAAGCAGGGATGGCTCGCTCGGAACCTCCACCCCGGAATCCAAGAACGTTTCGATTTTAAGAATTCGAAGCTTCGCGAAGAAACAGTATAAAGTCAGTATAATAATGTGGAGTCGTTTGGTTCATGCGTGTCTCGAATGTTCACGAACGATCGATTTCTGAAGATACTATAAAATGGTGAAATTTAAAGAAATTATCAGAAAAAAATATTTCATTACATCATCATCAACGATATATTTTGAATGATTTTTCAAGTACATGTGTATAGTCAAAAAAAAAAAAAAAGGAAGAAGTAGATTAGATTCGGAAAAAGTTCGAATGTGTTCTCAAGCAAGAATCTGGATTTTATATTTTTGTTTGTATTTTGTTTAATCGTTTAATCGGTCGATAAAAAGTAAATTTACAACTCTCAGCTCCTGAAACGAGAAATCCCTCTTACAAAGTATAATTAGCATTTCAAGTTTCGAGATATGTATCTTGTAACGTTTCGGACTCAAGTTTTAAGAATTTCAAAATTAGTTTAAATCCCTAGAAGAAAGATATTTTTCATTTCTCTCTGCAGTTTCTACGACGTGTCTGACGTGATAGCACGGTTCGACACTTGTTCTACTTGTCGCGTGATTGTTTCTTTCGATCAGCGTACATTTATTTACATATTCCGCTGTTTAACAATGGAAAACTTCCTCTAGACAAGAATAAGTAAAATCCTTTCTCTCTCTATTTTCGAACGACAAGCGCGCCTCGGAATCAGTGACCTATTACACCAAATTTCTCAAGTTCTACATTCTGTTATTAGAAATTCTACACCTTCCTTCCACGTGGAATTTCCCAACTGAGCAGTTCGCATTCCACCGATTCCCTCGCCTGCACACTCCCCGAATCGATTTTCGATCCATCCGGCAACCGCTGACAGAACCGAATATCTTTCCATTTCCGATATCTACGCTCGACCTAACTTCACCAATTTTCAGCTCCTCTAACAAATAGGAATATCTTACATCGAACGGCAACCCGAACGAATTCATCATTGTTCGAACGTCTCCATCGTTTGCCCGATCAAAATTTCAACCTTGTGGAAATTTTACCTTGTCATTGAACGATTCTCTCAATTCCGAGTGATGAAATCCGTTCGATTCAAAGTGTAAAGAGGGACACGAGTCTGGATAGAGATCGAACCATCTCTTTAACACGTTGATCTGGGGCCACGAATCCTTAGGCATTCTATTCTTTCATTTTTCTTAAAATGTGTTTTTATTCTTTTTTTTTTTATGTTTCTGTTTTTTTATTCTTTTTGTTTAATTTATGACATATACATGCTTCAGCATTGGCTTGTCAATTTAGAAGTTTTTACACATTTTTTTCTACCCTTCAAGTCAGAGTTGGTTAACTGGCGACCCTGTGACTCTTACTTTCCTAATTGTTAGTTCTATCCCCTCCACTACATAGATCTCTTCAGTACATTGAAATTTCCTCGTCGTGCACGAGCCCCACTTCTCCCACTATAGGTATAATGGAGGGGATAGCCACGGGCCGCCAATTAGCCAGCCCGAAGTGTAGACAAATTTAGAGGATTTGCAATGAGATCCTTAAATCCTATAATATTTTCTCAATATATCGTAAATAACTTATAAATAAATTATAATATTAGGTATTTTTATATAAATAATGTAATTATAACTACTTCGAAATAGTTCAAAAATTCACTATATAATTATTATATCGAATTTAATTTGCTTAATTTAAAAATGATTTACTATTAAAAACTCATTTTTCTACTAAATATTATCTATGAAATATTTCTTGCTCTAAGATTGGAACTCGACTGTCACCCAGATGTGGCTGACACGGCCATCAACGTTTTAGAAGATAGCTTTGATGTCGCGGTCGAGTCACGGAAGTCGTTCGTATGCGGTCGCAATAAGAAATTCCTCAATTACAGGAAGTCAGGAGACGTATCTGGGACGATCGGTCTGGCGCAAGGAAACCGGTAGCCCCGCGAATCAACCAACGAACGAACGAACTGGGTCCGGCTAACAAAACGAAATGAAAGTATCGCAATTTAATGGAAATCGACGAAACGGAGGCGTACACTTCGTATTAAAACTCTATTGAATAATTCAATAATTGAATGATTCTATATTGAATAATTCAGAAACCACCGGGCAAGGGCATGAGTATCCTTTTTGCATCTAAACGGATTCCAGATGACGAACGAGATTGCATTTTTTCAATGATAACTCGCGCGACGTTTACGACGATCAGACACCTGTCCTGTTGTTATAGCTCGTCCTGAAGTCACACTCGAACGAAAAATTCAACGTAAAAGAAATAAGAGAAATTTTCACGGAATAGAAAGGGGGGGAAAAAGAGGACGCCGATTACGAAAGCGTATCAAGAATATATCAAGAAAATCGAGCAAGCCCTGGCTACCCTGAACGCGCGATATATCATGCGTGTAATTATAAGTGGAACCGCGTTGTTCGACGGCCGGGGGAACCAGTTTTTTCAATGTGCGCTTTGCATTTTAGATTACACACACCAGAATCCGGCCGATTCTTTTTCGAAAAATCGACCCCGTGCCCGCGATATCCACCGCCTTTTTGCATACTTGTCGTCGAGTTACGCCTAACGTCAATTGATATCGCTCGCCGATAACGCTAGATATAAACAGATAATAAATCAACATCTGGACGGAGAGTAGTTTCGATTGGAGTTTTCTTTTCGTTTTTCCTTCTGAGATCGTGGCTGGAGAGTCGCTTCCAGCAATCTTTTTCAACGACAATAAATTATCGGCAGGCAATAATTCTATCGATGTAGGCTTGATTAATAAATCTTGATCCGATCGAGCTACCAGGTCAATTTTAATTAGCACTTTCATGAATCGCTGGTCTTGCCACTAAATCTTTGGATTTCTTTTTTTTGCCAATAGCAGAATGTTCTATTCGATTCGTTATAGAGCTTCGCTCGGTCGCATGTTTTTATCGATAATTTTTTTTCTTGATTGTGACGTACAGTAAATAGCGTAATTCCAGCATGATAGCGTAATATTAATAACGAATGACGATGAAAAATTGTCGATAATTGAAACTGTAACTTTGTGGGAAAAAGCGTATGGATCCACTTGGTCTCATTTTGAAGTATTGAAAAAAACATGAAAAATTTGTTTTTGTAACTAGACCCACCATTATCTTGAAAAAATATTAGGGTTAAATGTTACGATTTCTTTTGTTATTTAACGAATATTCAACGCTTAATAAAATTATGAAAAAAATCGTAGAGCGAGTTTCAAGAGCTCGTTGTGAAAGGCAGAATTCAAACAATTGCAGATCTAAATTACGAATAAAATTTTCTAGTGTTTTTACATACGTTTGAATTTTTCAAGTTTTTGTGAAAATATCTTTACTTTCCCGCTCACCACATGACGTAGATCCATCTTCGAAAAAAAAAGGAACGAACTCGCTACTGAAATTGTATTAGTCTAAATTATCTAGAATTCTTCATTGGCGAAAACTGTAAAATAAAATGAAATAAATCTGACGGAATTATGCTCTCTTCGCTGTTTTGTTGACTAACATATTCACTCTGACGTGTGCCGACGTAGAACGATTTTGATTCACTAGTTCCTGTCCGTGCGAATATTTGCCGTATCATCGTAAAATATAATACTTGGAGATAAAAATTTGAATGACACTAAAAGCAGCAATACTGACGGTACACATACTTTCGGTCAATCGCCCCATCAAACACCGTCCATAATTCACAGGATTCATTTAACCGCGCAGCGAGAGTTGCACCGAAAACAAAATCGCACCGATACAAGAGCCAGTAATCGACTATATTGCATCTCCCCTCGAACAGAAACGATTTAAGTGGCACGTCTCCGCGATAAATCATCCTGCGTGCATGTACACGATCTGGTTCAGAGCGAATCTTGCCCGTTTATCAGTCGGTCGATTGGGCCTTGGAAAAAAAAAAGAAAAATATATTTCGTGCGAGACATATTGTGCCTCCCTTTCTCGAAAGTCTTCTGGCCATTTTAAAGGGACGGTTACGCAACTGGATCTTTGCTTTTCGCAGAAAAAGACACGTACCGAGAACAGCGATTCCTTACATTCAATCGTCAAAGGTCGCGTACGGTTTCGCGATGATCTCGCACGCGTGAAAATAAATTTAGTCGCAAAAGTTCTTATGTTGGACAAAATATTTCGTACAATTTTCCCTACGAATACTAGCGAGTTGTTCGAAATTTTCAACGTGATAGATCGTTTTGGTAGTTTTGATTGAAAGTTTAATTTATATACGGTCAGCTTAGTTGTTATGTACGAAGCTAAGTAGTAAATGTTAGAAAATGCTAAATTAGACAGATTTCTATAGGAATTCTCAACATCGCTGCAGGACTTTTTCATTGCTTATCTGACATCTTTTAATACCTCGCTTGTTTTAATCACCGCTCTGGAATTTTGATATAAATTTCTTAGAACAATTATTAGTTTGCTTCTGGTTAATCAGTATATCGTATTATTCTCTTCGGATTAATTAACGTTATTAATCGTTACGATTGCTATTAACATCGGCACTGTGCTAGTGTTACTTTTATTTTTAATTTTATTGGCAATTCTATTTATTCCATCGTAACTACGTAATTACGTAAGGATTTGTCCCATCTATGAGGAACAAAATAGTCGACCAAAGCAAAGATAGTGTTGAAAAATTTGGATAAATTTCGATCGGGATTGCGAAGGTCTCAGTCTCAGACTGAATTACGTGGCACTTAAAAAGCCAACTTCACGAACACGAGATCTGCATAACGGCGACGCCGATAGTCCTATCAGAAACTTATGCTCATGAACACGTGGACAGGAACGCGCGCTTTTAGTCTCTGCATTTATCGGGCTCATTCTTTTCTTCTCTTATTTTTCTTTCTTTCTGTCTTTTTTCCCTTGGTCGAGGAATGGAAAGGCTCTGGCCAAGTGACGAGGCGAAACCAGGCCGCGAGTTTTTCGACGCCTGGTTTATCGCGGCCGACGACGCTCTCTTTGCGTTTTTACCGTGCGATTGTTTTTATTAGACGCTGCGCCTCGTCTCGCCACGCCGCATCGTTCCGCGAGATTGTATATTATTTTAATGGCCGCGTTTTTGGCCCGGGGTATTAGCGGCGCGGCGGAATGAAACGAGAATATAGCGTCTATAAGAAGCGAAATGAAGTCGCCGGTTTTAATAAAACTCCGAGTGATTCCGTGGATTGCGTTATTTACTCGGCGCGATTCAATTTATGGTTTTTCTCCGGTTCGTTTGCATTTGCCTCGCCGCGCGCACGTTCGGATTTTGCAGAGCTAAAGCTTCGAAACTAGGAAAAAATTTCGCGGTTAATGATAGCAACGACTGCAACGTGACGCTGTAGTTGATCGGACGATCCTTCACCGGAAATCAATTTATCGAAACGTAAACGAGACCAGACTGAATTAACTTTCTCCCGACACGTCATTCCCGTGGTAACTTCATAATTCTCCCGCTCGAAATCCTACCAGACACGGGAATTGCGTAATAGTCCAAAGTTTCTCCCTTTCTCTTCATCCATCTCTCGCAGTTTGCTACTTTCAGCACCAGACGAGATCTCGAACACCCGTTACGCAACCGTTCTCCTATCTTTCTTCTTTTCTTTTCCTTTTTTTTTCTCTGTAACGCACTATTACAGACTAAAATTTACTCGAGCAACCGCCACGGTTTTTGCGAAACGATCTCTGTGTGAAAAAGGTATTCTTCTTGCAAAGAAATTTTGCACTGATCGAAAATACACACTCGATTAATAGTCTGTCCAATCTCCACCGTTAGCACTTAGTTCGACGACCAAAATGTTATTGACAATAATTGCAACAAAGAAATATTGGATCAGACGCGAAGTGAATTATAATTCAACAATTGCATCTTCCGTTAGCCATGTATTATCTGAACGTGATTATTTTACAGTTATTTCATTTAATACCCTTGAAATGAGAAGGTGTGGTAATAAATTAATCAGATAAGAGAAATACGCGAATTTAGAAGGAATGTATGCTCACAAAATATCAAGTCGCCTTTAGGTCGCGATTGAACTGCTATAGTACGTGTGAAAGTCTACCGTAGCCAAAGGGTTAACTGAGTGCGTGATGATATTTTAGCTGTTCCTGTACAAAGGAATATTCTTTTCCAAAGAAATAGCGTGCACGTTTCTCATTAAACACACTGCACTTGTATATTTCCGATTCGTATTTCGCAACGGCGAACAAATGAAGCCAATGAAACGCTCTTTTTCTCTCTAAACAGAGAGATGCAACCACCCACACAAATAGACGCGGTCCGACGAAAGTTCTGCGACTGAGTAGCGTTTAAAAGTGCGAGAGTAGAACTAGTCGCAAGAATCGAGATAACCGGGCGAACTTCATCGTGTATCGGGCTGGGCCATTTATCAACGAAATTTGCATAAACTGATAGCGTTCCACAACCAAGGGGAGAGGGGATTTTAATTAAAACGATGATGCCCTTAATTTTGTCCGAACCAAGTGCATATACCACTCCGTCGAGTGTTAGTTTGCGTAACTTCGCGTACTTCGTTGCCAAAATCACAACAAAAATCGCTTCGCAGTCGCCATGTTACGAACTCTCGTTCCAAGAGACGAGTAACTTTGCGGTTGTGGTGAACTATATAGTGAGATTTGTGAACGAGTGCTATGAAATTGAACAGTCCTGCAACTTGCTTTCCATCTTGTAAAAAGAGTTCGTAATTTCTAGGGTATTAGATAGATATTCACCGAAAGATGGAAAAAAAAGTCTTACTTGTAATCTTTAAGTTTGAAATGACTCGAAAATGTAGGACAGAAGTGGAGGTTTATGCTCGACTCGCAGGAGACAGAAGATACGTCGTTGCTCGAAAAACGCTGTTTCCTTTGAACTTCGAGACAAATTAACCTCCGACTGGGACGATGCTCGCTCGTTTCTGCCCTCCCGTGATTTCATTTATGTCGAAAGTGTAAACGCACGACAGATGAAGAAAGATGAAGAAAGATCGAAATTTTCAATCGATATATTGGCCACGAAATGACGTTCAGTCTACAGTTTCGCGTGCACTCGCCGCTTACTTTTATGCTTGACGTTGCTTCGCCTTGTAACTTGGTCGCGAGAATGCCGTAACATTACGGTATACAATAGTGCCGCTTTAATTACACGCCTGACGAATTCGTGTATTTAACATGTAGAGAGTTGGATCGGACGGAAGAGAAAGAGGAAAAGTAAAAAGGAGAGCTTGGATTGTATTTGGATTGCCATAGAAAATTATATTTAATGTAATAATAACAACGACAAAGAGTAGCTTAACTGTAAAATTGATCGATTCGTTAGACTCGCAGGTCGTTGAATTCAAGCCGCTTACGCGACGATAAATCCAAGATAATTTTTGAACATCGTAATTTACGAGGCACTAATTCAGCAAGACGGCGCTAAATTTTTCGTCATCTTTAACTGGATCTACGTCGAATTAACAGCGAACCGGGCGATAAGGAGAAGGAGTTGGATGCTGAAAGTCGTCGTCTCTTCCTCACGGTGCCTGATGGCTAATTCAAGGAACAGGAAACTACGTTGATTTAGAGGCATCGACAATCAAGTTGAGAATACAAGCTGGTAGCAGGTGAGCGCGGAACAAGGTAAATGGCACGGAGGAAATACAGCGTTCTACGCGCCTGCTGCACGTTAACGTCGTGTTTACGACTTGCCCGTTGAATGGAAGTTTCGATCATTAGATTCGACTCGATGCGATGAAACGATTGCAACGAAACATTTCAAGATACACTTGTGATAGAAACGAAAAACAGAGAAGATGGCAAATTTGAGAAAGTGATACATGCACGACGACGGTCCCGCGGAACAAGGTAGAAGACACAAAGATGCGATAGAGCACCGATGAATATTTGATCAATGCTCCCATTAGAAATTCCTTTTCGCGAGTCTACATTTTTCCTAAATGTACGTTTCTGCATTCACTCGTCAGAAACACTCTTTTGAGTACAAGAACAGTACAAGATTCAAAGTGAATAAAAATTGCCCATCTCGCGAGAACGGAGTTAGTGTGGTAGAAGGAGATTATTACAAAAAAAATACTGATCAGAACACCAGCATTGAACGTCAGGAAAGCGCAAGCGATCTGGGCTTGTCAACGATCCGCGATTCGTTATGAAAAGTTAAAGACGCGTAATACTGAATATTAAAATACTGAGAGGTTCGACAAGGTACAAAAGTGTCTTTTCATATTCATGATTCTTATACAGGGTGTTATCTCGGAAATTCTCCCAGAAAAGGCAGATAATTTTGGCCGTGATATTGAAAATGTTCTTAGAAAAGACAGTGTAAAATTACCAAAAAGTCAGAAATTTGTCGTTCACGAGTATCTAGATATTTTAATAATATATATATAATAATATAACCTGTTAATATTCGACTGAAGCTACCACGAAAGATCGTGTATTCTCATATCGAAACTCCTGCTCTGAATGAACTCGAGCTAGACTGAGAAGAGATGCAACCTGCGACCGCAACTAGCTTCGCGAGCGCGGGTTCCCATCATTTTCTCGACAATTTCGTTTACACCGATGCTCGTCGACCGACCCGAGGCATCATCCTTATCATCTAGAAAAATGGCAGGCAGACGGGCGCACTGCTGACGAGCTCGCTGCCGAGGAAAACGACGTTCAACCGTGCAGTCTGCGGTCAACCCATTGGCCAACAGCTACATCGTCGATTGTTTACCGCGGTTCCTCGTGTTTCTTCCTCCCTTTCGGTTTTTACGCCCACCTCTTTGGACGACAGCTTCATGGTAAGAATTATATTCCCTCGGAATTTCGAGACGTTTGTAAATTGTAAGAATTTACTTCTGGAGAATTCGTCGAAGCCAGATTTGTCAAATTATAATGTGTTCGGGGATTTCTCGAAACACGTTGAAATTTTTCTACTCGACTCAGAGCCAATGTAACTTTAATGAGTTTAAGGCTTATTTCAAGTCTTTAGTCGCGTTATTTTACAAATCAGTGTAGTTGTTCATAACACGTTGGGTTAAAAGCTATAAAAGTGAAATAAAATAGCATTTGCTTGTGTTTTAAACGTAGCACGAGAAAACGTAAAACAAAATCTAATCAGAGCTACTAATCGTCCGTCGTGTATAGAAAAGTAACATTCAGTCGGTAACTACTTGTCGGCAAATTTAAAGTTACGCAATGCGCAATCTAACAGCAGTATATCTACACGAATAATATCACCCATGTTTCTACCGGGACGCGAATTACCATTCAGAAAATTTCCCATGGAACAACCATCTTTCCGCTCGTAAAAGCTACACACACACACACACACATACAGACACACACACACACACACACACGTTGGCGAAGCACATTCCACAATAATTCCCCAGTCGACACGCTGTACACGTTGCCACATACGCTTGAAAAACGGCAGTGAAAGCGGGCAGACGTAAAAGATATACGCAAATCGCGTCGAATTTCAACCCCCAGGAGATCCATCAATTGCCTTTAATTACCTCGGCTAATTTCTCTCCATCTTTCAGTTTCACGCGGTTGTTGTTGTCAACGCGGTTCCGCAGGAAAGCTTTCCGCCGATCGCTCGAAAGAACGTCGATCGTCCGCGTCTCGTCTTCTCGATCGGTGAAAGACGTTTCGACACTAATCCGCTTACCGCGTCGCTGGTTTTCTATTTCGTTGCTTCATCCGAGCGAATATTTAACGAACGAAAACTCGGCGGAAGCTCTCGTCTCTCAACGTTGGGAATTTGAGCTGTCAGGGATCGGCGAGAGACCGTATATCGTTTACACCGATTTTCCCTCCGACGTTTCGCAGCAAATACGTTTCGACAACGTCACACGGAAATCGCGTCGCCAACAGTCAAACACATTGCGTTCCGATTTGTCTATCAGCCGCACGCTCTGTCGATATCACCGAGAGAGACGACGCTGATCCAAATGTACTCTTTCATGCGTAAGATTGTTTCAGTCCTGATGGAAGCGTTGAAGGTGAAATTGAAAAATTCAAGGAGTTGAGAAATTTCTAATAATTTCCTCTTCGACGGAAAGAAACAATTTCTCCTTTCGGCTGTGCCTCTCGTTTGCCGTCTCCTTTCACCTTTTCCAGAATTCTCCTTTCACGTCGGCGACCCGACGAACCGAGCGGCAGTCCGCAGTTTTCATTACACGCTCAGCTTCGTCGAGGATCGAGCGCATCTTCGTCGCGGCGGAACGATTTATTTCAACCTGCACCCTCCGCCCTCCACCCACGTCTTAATTACTAAAGTCTGCCAGCGTGCCGAACTAAACTGCAAATTGCAATTACTTGCTTTGACACTTGTCCCGTTAGCTCTCTCTCTCTCTCTCTCTCTCTCTCTCTC
>CAJDYZ010003751.1:7618-22998 GCA_903986555.1 Heterotrigona itama
TTGATTTACTATCAAAAGGTCACTTTTTTCTACCAAATATTATCCACTAGATATTGCTTGCTCTAAGATTTAAAAATAGGATCATCGCTCGATAATTTCTTCCTTCGTATTGTTAATGTTTCATTCGCGATACATCTCGTTCCTGAATATCATTTTCAATTTCGATTTACGAACGGAGCGTGATATATACATACATTCGAGACGGGACATTAACGTGCTCGCATAAATGGAATTTCACTGTACGTACATTGCCAAGCCTTCTAGTGTTCTCGTCCGTTCTTTTTCAGCGTTGATTCGACTCGCGCTGTGGCAACGATTACGTCACTGCCGGCGATTGAGACGGTGTCATCGGCAGATGGCAATCGCGTAATTAAATGTACGAAGTAGCCAAGCGATCGATCGATTCCCCCTCGTGATTGCACGCACGTTTCTTCGATACGTATGTTAAGAACGCGAGCTGCACCTAAAACGTTTGTAGTTAATCAGAGATACTTCCTTAATTACTCGACATTAACACTATTGGGATACTAAATATCGAAGCTCTTATGAATTTTGTAAGAAGAAATACAAGCACAATGGGCTTATTTTAAAGCTTGAAGCCTCCATGTTTGAACATGTTTCAGAAATCCACCTTGGGAAATATTTCTGTAATTACTCGTTATTCAATTACAGTGACTACCATTGACATTATTAAATATCGTAAACTCTTATTGTATTTAATTAATTTATTTTTTAATTTATATATTATTATATTTTTAATTTATTAATTAATTTTGTAAAAAGAAATACAAAGAAGTACAATGGATTCGAGCTCGAAGCCTCTACATTCGAAAATATTTCAGGAATCTATCTTGGGAAATATTTCTGTAATTACTCGTTGCTGAATTACAGTGATTTTCATTTGACATTATTCGAACATTAAATATTGAAACTCTTATAATTTTGTAAAAAAAGAAAATCATATAACGGGCTCATTTTGAAGCTTCCACTTTCAGAATGCATTTTATTTTCTTATATATATATTACTTTATTAGGCTTTTCTTTTGGAAAACGCTATAAATTGTCAGAGTACGTGAAAACATTTTGTTCACGACTGAATCTACAACGAATTTAAAGACTGAAGCCTCCCCTCAAACTTTGATTTTGCCAATTTATTGAACTTTGAACATCAGATGAAAACGAATACGACGATTGTGAGTGTTACGATTTCTTGAATTTTCTAAACGTCTAAGCTTGATATTGTTAAAGTTTGATAAAGTTTAATAAAATGGCGAAGAAAAGTCATACGTTAAAGTTTATGTAGTCGTGATGAAAGAAAAACAAACTTCGATCTTAAAATACATGCTGGATTCAGTGACAAAAGAAACCTTTCAATATTCTTGAAAAGAAAAGTATCTTTACATTTTCCTAGCTAGCTGATGTAAGATCATCCTAGAGTAAAATAAATTGTGAAAATAGAGATTCGATTTTCTTTTCTTTTTTTTTTTTTTTTACAAAATTATAACAATTAAATATTTAGTCTCCGAGTATTATCATATGGAAAATTACCGTATATTTTTGTGGAAAACTGGAAACGGAAATTATTTGTGACAGTTTAATCTGAAAATAAAGGTGAAATAAATTCTTTTCGACTTTCCTATTACGATTTCCGTGGAATTAATCTTTCATTTGGAAAATTGAAATGCTTGAAATGCTATTGAAATTTTTTACCGGAAACGGTCTATCTTCAGGAACGTCCTCTGTAAAAATATTCTCCGGGGAAAATATTAAATTCAATACTTAATGAAGTTATAGAAATAAGAAATGAAATTCAGTAAATTAAATAGAGGTTTCTCTTTAAATAAATGGAATTTAATTATATACTTAATTTAATTAAGTACATAACAATTTAAATGATATTCTAATTGGATTGAAATATCTATTAGATCCTTTCTCTTTCAATGTTTCTAAATAGAGTAGAGTTCAACTTGCTAATATTGAGAAATTATTTAAATATTGATTATTTATATATTTCGTGTTATTCTTTTAGGTATTTTCATCAGTGAGTTTTAAAAGCAGCTTCGTTTATTTCAACTATACCTGCTTCGTTATGAGAAAATATAATATCTATTTTGATACGTAATTTCGTTTCAATGTATAAAATGAACGCTGTTTTGATTTTATAAAATATTTAACGCATAGCTTACAAATAAAGTATTAAAATTTTCTCCAAAATTCCAAATTCATGAATTATAAAGTAATTACTATACTGTAAACAATTGGAAACTTTATACTTTTATAAGAACTGAAATATCAGTTACAGTGAGGAGCATTACTGAACCAATAACGATGAAAAATTGTCGATAATTTGTACTGTTGTAAGTGTGTTTCTGGAAAAAGAAATCATACAACGATTCGCTTGATTTCATTTTAAAGCATAGAATTTTTACTTTGACAATCTTGCATTTTTTTCAATGATGATTTTATATCACCCGTAGTGGGTGAGAAAATAAAGGTACTTTTTTCTCGAAAACTGCAAAAATTCAGACGTCTCTGGAAACGGTAAAAAATATTTTCTAGTAAGGATTGAAATACTTTATTTACAACTACCTTTTAAAATCTGCTGTGCGATTTCCTTTCGCCATGAATCTTAAATATTACTGATAAAATGTTAAGATTTCTTGAATTTTTCTCGTTTGATCCTAATATACAAAATTCAATAAAACACTGAGAAAGAAGTCGTATAGCAATTTCTAAGTTGCAATTTCTCGTATTTTTCAAAAGAATCTAATCACCGGGAAAAAATTTTTCAAAGTTTCCAGAGACATTTGAATTTCGACAATTTTCGAGAGTAAAAGTATCCTGACTAGCCCGCTCGTTACGTGATATAAAATCATTGTTGAACAAAATAAATTCAGGACTGTCACAGTAGAGGTTCTACGCTTTGAAATGAGATCAAGTGGATCGTTATACCATTTCCTTTCCTTTTACAAAGTTACCATTTCTTCGTCGAGAATTACCGAAATTATCCCCTATTTATTTTATCAAAGGTCTTTGTCCCGTAATCGATGAACGAAATCTATATTCCGTGCATGTTGTTCCGTGGAGTATTTTTGGTACGACTGCATCTCCAGAGTGCAACAAGTAATATAATTCAAAGCTTTATATACAATTTAAACAACGTCGTTATGAATGAATGCGCACTGGTAATATATTTAAGTCGACGTTAAGGCACGATGTTCAAATTGAAAGCTTGGGAAATTGCGGGATAAAAGTGGAAACGTTCTCGTGACATTTTTATTATCGTTATGCTACTTTAGACATGGTTTATTCATAACTGGAGGACCAGTGACACACGCGGAGGAAATATGCATTTGTACACTGAGATTTCAAATAAAAGGGAGAATATTCTTCTACTATGTATTTCCTTTTTTCTTTTTTATTTCCTTGGTGTTCACAGAATGTCACGAAATGAGCTTGTGTTTTAAAGAAAGTAGATAAAGGTACCAAATAATATATTAAACATTTGTTTATTTACAGAGAAATACATCGAAGTAAAAAGTACGTAGATTATTAATGCTAATATCACTCAATATAGATTCTCCAGCACGAATCGATATAAAATGGCAGAAAATTAAAAAGGGAGATACAAAATTTCGATGAAGGGGCATTTTAAGCCGATTCCCACGGACATTTCTTCGCAATTAAAGAAAAAAAGTTATTTTCATTGCTGTTATTAAATATTTCCCATTGGATCAATGACACGATCGCGGTTAACCAGCATTACTGCTTTTAGAAGGATAACGAGTTCAAAGGAGAAAGGAAATTTCCCTAATGTGGATGACGTTGCATGCTCGCCGGTGGATCTGAATTATCCCGCTCGTCCACGTGTAATCTAATATGTGTGACAGGCTTTGAAATAATATACCGCTATTAAATTTTACACTTACACTTAGATAATGATGATAATTTGAACGATGAAAAGTTTACTAATTTTCTAATAGAACGCGATAATTTGATTCCTGACGTTTCATGAAATTGCCTTGTTCGGTGTAAGATCTTCAGTCATTAATACGACAGTAGACATTAAATATGGTAAAAAGTACCAAGCTTTCACTGATCAGGCAAATGTTACGCGTTACTTTCTTTCGCACTTGTAAACATCATTGAGCATCAACATCGACGATTGTAAAACTACCTGCGGATGTAGGAAGTACCGTAAATGGAATTCAATGAATGGACAACTCCGGGGAAAGATTGCAACGGGTTCGAAAACCGTGCCAGATGCCCTTTCTCCGAAGATTTTTTTGATACATCAACGTCGTGTTAGCACTGTTCGAAGAGAAAGAAATTCCTTTCAGCTGATTTATGATTTACCACGCTAACCTCGGGACGTTGTTTCGAACAATTATAATTACATCGCGAATGTTTTGTGCTTACAGGAAATATATTGCGCGAAAGTTTGCATGGCGTAAAAATGTTCTGTAATGGACAATTATATATCTCTGCGTGTCGAAAGTAACCATACAAAAATTTGGAAAGTTATAAGATGATAAAGTCTCGAAAAAGAAAAGATCGCTGATCATATTTGTTTCTTTAAAGTATTTCTAATTTTAATAGTAATTTTTAATTTCAGTAAAGTCAAGCTGATCTGTGATTGAAAGAAATTACAAGGCAAGCATGCACGAAGGATTCTTTTAATTGTAGGATTGATTAGAACAATGAAGTTAGTTAATCGTCGAGGGGAATGGATGAAATTATTTGAAAATTGTTCTAATTAATAGACGATGTTTCGAACATCCATTTCTTTTTTCATCAGAGATTACTGTATAATGTATAATAAATATAATGTAAATGTATAACATATAAGTATAACTATATTTATATACTGTTTATATTAGTGTATAATAAACATAGCATAGCACATAAAAATTATAATAATAATAGCCGATGATGTATTGCAACTTCGTGATCAATGCCAATTTATCACGTGTGCTTCGGGTAAATTGTTTCACCAGTGAAAAGACCGTCGGTGAACATAACTGCATGCAAAGCACGCGTGATTCTTCACGAACGTGACGATAATCGTGACGTGCGTTGTTGAACTTTACTAAAAAAATCCTAATCCCGTAAGTCGTTGGCCTGTAATTAAGAAACACGCGTGTTGCAACCGAAGGATCTGGAAGTAGATGAGATTAGGAAAAGCAGAGAAAATTCCTTTAAATTTGAGACAATTGGAAAATTTATGGAAAAAATTACTCGGTATATTTATACAGTAATTTCCATTTCATTCAGCTGTCGTCGCAAGCTACTGTTCCATAAGCATCAAAAGTAGTATCAAATCATTTCCTATAGGGAATTAAACTACGTGAATCTATCTAATTCAATTTGACGACGCACAAATTGAAAATTTAATAGTTGTAAAAGAGAATAAGAGAAGTTCTAGTGAGATTGCACGTTTTAACGTTCAATTAAATAGAATAATACGTTTATGCGTGTTGAAACACAGCAACATGTAACTCTGTGGCGTATGTATTCGTTGATTTTCCATCAGTGTGCAAAGATACTTGACCGAGTTACGCGTGCACACGGATTCCACAGGATCGAATTCAATCTGCGTATGTACTTTATATCCACGTGAAAATGTCCCAACGACTACTTCGTTAAATCCTGCAAATTACAGGACAGTGTAATCTTCGCGTAGAGAGGAGTTTCGTTTACGAAAATAAAGAAAAAAAAGAAAAGCATTTCTTCCAGGTGTTGCAACATCGTGCTGGAAGGTCTCTCTTCGTGGAAAGTGGCCTCCGACTACATACATGTAGTCTTCCCCTCCTTGGATCCTTAGAAAGAGAATCTCAGCTGTATGTGAATAGTATCTGTTTACCAATTCTAACAATAAGGCAGAAATTTACAAATACTTGTGTTTCACTTTCTCCGGTTGGGATGTCCGTGCACCGCTCGGCCAAAGATCGAGAGAGAAAGTATGCGATAATTGATAGCAAATACCTATGATTCAACATTCGCACCTCGTATGTATTTCCTGGATGCGTGAGCACTCTCGTTTCGACCTTGATTCTGTTCAAAATTTCTATACCGCACGGGAGTGTGGAGTCTTACGTATGGAGTTCCACGACACTGAGCATGAAATTATTAGTGATGATAATAATTTCGCAAAACAAGACTTTCATCTTCGTTCATTATTGTTGATTATTGTACAAAATATTACTTTCGATTTTTAGTATGCTAATAAGACGACATGTTTAAAAATAAAAAATAATGCCTTCGCCATCGTCGCTATTGTACAATTATTTTATTTTATATGAAACAATACTTTTTCAACCTTAGTTTAGGCGTTTTATGTGTGCCAAATTGATAAACAGACAAAATCGTCGTCAAAATTTTGAAACGAAGGATCGAAGATAACTAAAATACATTTAAACCTTGCAAAAAAACACGGCAGCTGCAGATCAAGAATTACGGACAAGAATATATCTCTTCGGTTTTATTCTCAATTTATTGTTCTATTCGCGATTAGTCGATTTCGGGAAAAATCTGGCATCGTATACCGTGTGACTGTTATTCGTTCGTTTCAATATTTGGCGAGAAGGCTAAAACCGGATAAATTTACAAACGGTTTTCCGTTAAACAGTTCTCCCGTCATCGTCCTCACATTGAGGGAACCATGGTAAATAGCTTCGATACTGAGGAAGAACTACACCACGCCACGCCACATACAGACGTTCCATCGATCGACCCAGATATCGACGAACTTTGATTTATTTCGGATTTTGATGCCGAGGGCATCTCTATCTGAATGCAAATACCCTGGGATATTCAAAGTTGCGGTGGATAAACCAATTATAAACTGGTTTCGTAGTGTCTTTGATAGAAATTCTGCTATCTCGGCACCGATAAACGTTCTCAGCTATCTTTCTCGAATTTTGTAAGTAACAAGTAAAATCGAACAGATTCAGCTATAATTTTTGATCGAGTCAACGTGCACCTGCATCTTGGTCCGTCGATTAGAAATTCGTAGAAATGGAATTGACTGCATTTAATTTCATCGTTTGGCTTTTGGTTTTGATGAAAGTGACTGTAACACAGCGTGTCCTAAATTAAATAAATCGAGATACGTTACGACTACTTTCGATTACTTTGTTAGACCATTAACTGAAGGAAATGAATTTTTTTATTCAGCTCGATCTTAATTTGCGTTTTAAATTGAATGAATAAAATAGCACGATGTGCTTGTCACAATTACTTAGATTGCCAACTTTCCTTCTTATCGTGATCGTAGGTTTTCTCATTTAATCGCAGATATGTTTTTCGTTCCGCGATATGAAATTTAGAGAGCAAACACGCATGCATTATTCACGCACCAGTTTCATAAATATTTGTTAAACATTAGTAAGCTTGCTAAAAATTTGGAAAATGCGTGGAAACGTGCTAAAACAGAAAATGCATCGTGAAAGCCCGATTTTAAATATGAAATTTACATACTTGAAAAACAGGTGCATTTATCAGGGATGAAGAAAAAAACTTACCAAAACGTACTATTATATGCAATAATGCTTCCAAATACTTTAGAATTATCTGACTAGTATATTTTTCGAAATACTTACAGAATTAACAGTAAATATCGAAATAATTGCAGAATCGCAAAAAAACTTGTGGAATTGTAAATGGAAAAAGCGGACAAAATGAGTTCCACACAAATACACAGAGGCCGATGTAAAAGAAGAATCATGACGAATTGGAAGATGAAATTTCACTGTGCCTCTCCAATTGTGAGAGAATTTTGAACTGTCAGATAAGACTGTGAAGATTTTTTTTTTAACAAATCTGCAAATAAAAGAACAATCCTTTTCGAAAGGAGCACTCATTCATAATTGTTCGACGACTGTATCGATTCAACGTTCAACAAGTACAAAGCGCATTAGCATACAATCCTTATTTGACACGATTATAATAATTACAGGAGTTTCTACTTTTTAACGAATCAAACAAATGTAAGATCCAATTACTTACGTGGATTTCGAGAGTTGCCATTCAGCTTTAATGACGTTCCATTCGTTAGTGGCAATGTCCCTCGCAACGGAAATATATAGTCCAGTTTGATAACGATGGAAACTTTTTCAAATACACAGGCTATGCAAGTCTAATAATTGGAGCGGCAGAGTAATCTAAAAATAATCTAAAATAAATAATTTAAGCCTATTTCCCTGAGTCGTCTGGCAGTTGTAAATTGTCCGAGTTACTTCTGAAAGTTTCAACTGTGGATTCAGATAAGCATTGTTGTATTATGTCAAAGGTCAGAGGATAAATTATACTGTACAAACGGTGAGGGAATCTCTTCTGTACGTGTATAGTAACTGATGAAAGTATCTGAATATTCTGGAAATGTGCACACATACGTACATTTAATTATTCGTTGTAAATTTAAATATCTTGAACGATCATTTTAAAAAAATGTTGATCTTTTATTAAATCTATTGCATTATCTTTTATTACGTTATCTCTATTAAATCTTGCATAAATTTGTTAGATTAGGCGAAATTTTTTAACTTAGAATATTCTCTCGTGGTTCACAAATGTTTCGCAATTTAGTTTTCAATTCTCAAATTTCAAAGTACTTTGCATATCGTTTTTTCTACATACATCTTCCAAATCCCGGTTTCAAATTTTCAAATTTCGGAATGGTTTTTTTTTCTTTTTCGTACAATGTACGAAAACTTCTACGCGCTAATCTTCGAAGTTAGTTTTCAAATTTTTTAAACCTCCAAATGTTCGATTTGTGCAATTTCTATGCACATTTTTCGAATTTATCGAAGTTCAAAATATCTGTTACGCAAAACTCTATACATATAATATTATTAATACTTTTGTAAGCCATTGTTGGTGTTTCTATGCGCGACGACGAGATAGAGGATCATACGTGTAAATTCACGACTAATTTCCTGCTTCATTTAATATCTGTCTAGAGAAGCATACTCGCACAGTGGCGTGCTTTGCGGGCTTTTAGCCTCGAATATTTCATGAAATTTCCCCCATTATAAATAGTGCATCGACAGAGATTCGGCGCACACTGTTAATCTTTTTACAGCACCGAGGCTTTGGCTCTGCAAGTTTTACATAAGTAATGACAGTCGATCTATAGTCAGACGTTCGATCCCCGAGTTAGCGGAATACTTACCATAATCCTCCGTGTAATGTTATTTCGGTGGTGAGCTGAACTGAACGACGTAGACGGTGATGAATATTTGCCAGTTTGGCGAGACATTACCTTCACCTTCACCGTAGGTTATGTTCGTACACGCGCAGGAAAAGGAAGCCACGTTGCATGATCTCTGTCATTAAGATAAAAATCGTCACGAGCACTGTTTTTCGTGAGAGAAGTGTGCGCTCTATGGAAACACGGCGAGAAACAATTGTGTAAACAGTACAATGGCATTTGGAAAGGCGATATTTTCAAGAAATATTCACGTGCTGAGTTCCATTTTTCACTGGCGTGGAAATTTATTAAAACGTACTTCTAAATATATCTCACAAATGTATGCTTATACGCTGCTACAATGAAACAGGATAAGAATAATTGAAATGCATTTCTCCTTTTTTTTAATATTTCGTGATTTTTATACTATTAATTTAGCAAAATTCTCTTACTCCTTGGTTTTCACAGCGGTCGGAGAATTTAAATTAGAATTGTAAGGTTAAAAAGGCCAATTTCTACGTACTCAGAGGTGTCGTCAAATTTTCGTAATTAATAATCAATTGCAAAACATCTACGAAATTTCAAATACTTTAAACAGATACTTTCACAAAGCTTTCATTCATTCGAATTAAAATAGTATCCCATTTAAGTGGTAACTCTCGCTTCAGTGGTTGAATCCAATTATTTAAACTTTTATCATACGACTCGATTAATTCTCATAAATAGTATATTTTGACTACTAAACGCAGTTATGTAGAAGCTGGGCTTGAACAGAAGATTTACTTCACTCAGCCGAATATTACGATGAATATAGTGCGCTTCAGACATTTTAAGTACATTCGCACATTCGTGTATCATTGAACGTTCAAGTTTCACGAGTGCACGAAAATCCACCAGTCTACCAAACTTTACAATTAATACACAGAAAGAAAAGAAAAGGAAAGAAAAGAAAAAAACAGAAAGAAATCTACTAAAAATTAATATACGAAAAGAAAAAGAAAGAAAGAAAGAAAAGATAACTGAAAATTACGATAGTTTTCCCCCACGTTCGTGAAGACTTCTCCATTCCGAAGAGAGGGCGTCGGATTCGATCAGTTATCGCCGTCGAATTGCTACCTGGTGAATTTCATAATCGCGGCGGCGGCAGGTCGATGCGGAGGAGGTGGTGGCCGGTGTCGTGCACCCGGCTGCACCAGCGTGTTCACGTTCCCCGGTGAAAGGAGAGCCGGCGTAGGCGTGGTGTAAAAGGGGTGGAAGGCGTGGCTAGTCGCGATCAATAAAACCACCCCCGCGAGCAGTCGACGGCGGAGGTGAGTTGGCGGGGAACGCGGAGCACCTCCAAAAAGGTGGTTTTGGTAGCGTGGTGGTGGTGGTGGAGGTAGCTTATAAGGGCAGCAGGTACGTGGGGGTGCATGGACTTTGCCAAACCATATCGATCCCTCCGGCTCCTTCCCTCTTCGTTCTGCGATTCTCTCCTCTACTGCGCGAGCCCTCTCTCTAGTCGAAAGTACCATGGCCTCTGGAATTACGCAGGAGACTTCATTCGTAGCACGCAGTCACGTGAACGTCTGTAGATACATATGTATATACACGCAGCCGTTTGAACCAGGCTACCCGTGAAAATTCTCTTTGTTACCCCGTTGCGTTCTTCTCGTACGTGCATATCGTATCCCGCTTTATTTCGTTTTCTCTTTCAGAATTAATTATTTGCTGCGTACTGGCCGGCATTACGATTATACACACACGTATCTGATCGATTGTTATTTCAATCGGATAAGCACACGGTGTTGGTAAATACCGGATTGGATTTTTCCTGATTTCCGGACTTTCATTTGCTGGCCCGAGAGATGGTGTACTTTAATATTGAATACTGTTGTAAAAAGGGAGTGACCGACAGATCCGATCGTTTCGGTTGCGAAGAACGATTTATCGAATGCTAATGAATTGGTCGGTTTATTTGATAATTTCATTTGTAGGATTAAATTGCAAGATTTGACTTGCTTAATTAAGTTAATTAAATTGTAATATAAAACAAGCTGCCAATATTAATTTATAAATAATGTTATTAAATTGTAAATTTAACAGCTAAGAATACGGTGAAGAAAGAAAGAAAAAAATGTAAGTAATGACAGATCTTCCTTCGAGTTTTCAAACGCTCGTTAAGGGAAATTTCGCGAAACGTTACGTACGTTTTCAAGCTAGTAGTTAGCGCCAGAGTTCACGAACGCCCCTCGTTTTCTTCTGGCTCTGTGCAGGAGATTTCACGCGGATCGTTCAGTCACGCAATTTCCTCACTCTCTAGTGAAACACGAGAAGTACAAGTTTAGATACACGAGATCCGATGCACGTCATTGAACAAGAACGCGCGACAGAATCTTATCACGGTGTTTCGACTTCAATTGTACAAGTTTCATTGTTCTCGCGTCCTTGATCGTTCGCTACGTGTATATCGAACAAACAAGATTACACGACTACAGAAAAAAAAAAAAAAAAAAAGATTATGCTGACTCCTCTGACACGAAATCGGGGACAATATATTCAGCGATTTATATCGGCGGAAATTTTTATATCCTTGCACATTTCATATCACGTAACGTGCTTAAAAAAAAAAAAACGTCGTTAAACACAAAAATAGATTAAATATAGTTATTGGAGCGGTAGGTTCAAACTGCTGTAGGTAGATGCAATATTTTCGTGCGAAAATCTACGATTTTATGTCTCTTTTTTAAATCCAATTCTGATCGTGACGTATCGCGATCTTTTATTTGCTGGCTTAATCTACGAAATTATTAAGAATTATTGATACCATTCTCCGGTGAATAATAATTGAAATAATAACGAGCTAAGACCATGAATTTTAATCTAAAATAAAATCATGTCAAATTGTTAACGAAATTCCATTCAATTTATATTAATGTAAAATTCATTTAATTTATGTTAATATATTCTTGAAAACGTAAAGCGGGCAATCTGATCATTAATGAATGCGTGGATTCAACACGTGCCGGATAAAATACAAATCTATTACATGTTTTATATTTCTTTTTATTAATTAATACAGCCGTTGCGTACTATCGTTTCAACAATTTTCATCACTCTGGGAAAAACACTCGAAGGAAAGAATGTCTCTAAATATGTGATATGTATTAATTATTTCCAATAGCGTATTAAATCGTAGTGTCCAATTATGTTATCATTAATGTGACGAGATGGAGCACTAGTACCGTTCACATTAATTCCCTCGATTTTAATACATTATTTGATTACAGATAATAAAATCTGCTTAGAATACATCAATAGATCTATGTACATATATCAATTCCTGAAAATGCTTTGGAAAGTTGTGAATATCGAATATAATCCTTTCAGAATACTGTAATATTATAATAATAGCAATAATAATAATAATAATATTGTTATCATTGTGACATACTTCATTCGATAAAATATTTGATAACTATATAGAAATATATTACACGCGATGATATTCAAAAAATCTTGGAAGTTTTTTTGAATATTTTTACTTAAACACAAAGGTAATTTATTATACTCTACAATTTGTTATACTTGCTCTACTTAACACTAAATACTAGAATTATTTCAAACACTCGTCTATATATATATTTTAAATTTACTTTCACATTTATGAAAAATTGTTCAGACCCGTTTGAAGAGAATTTCAAATGAAGATTTGAAAGAAGACTTATCAGTTTCGTACGTCTTCGTACAATACATATTCATACGTGATATGGATTTAGATGACCATGGCTCATTTCGAATCGATTGCCCTCAAACCGGACACCGGTTTCTTTTATTTAGAAGAACAGCATCGTTCTGTCTTGTTCGTTTATCGATCTCTACGTTCCTTTATCCGGTGGATTCGAGTTATTGTCGCGTTTTCTTACCACTAACGGACACCAGCGACACGAATTGTCGAATCTCGTCACGCAGACGTTTTGATAGCATCGCGGCGGCAAGTCAACTCTACTCTACTGGCGAAGTAGAAACGGACCGAAAGAGAAAGGCCGAGGAGCAAGGCGTGGAATCTTTTATTTCTTCGACTTCGATTATCCGCGACATTTTCTGCAGTGTGAGAAATTTTCTCGTGAAATTTCACGAAGACTTAATATTGTAAATCTGGTAATGCATATACAGTATATAATTTGCAACTAATAATACGCAGTAATAATTGTTAAGGAATTTTATTATCTTTATTTATTTTTCTTTACTTATTATCTCTACTGTTGTATTTACTGGAATTTTAACAATTTTTCAGATCGCTCGTTTCAATACGATTTTAGTAGATTTAGTAAATTGGTTTAATAATTTTAGTAACTTTCAGATTAGTCGTTCTGGCCACTATAATTTCCGTGGATGTCAGGCTATTAGTTATTTCAATGAAATATGTTTCTTTGTTTCTGGCATCTGCTACGTAGTGTGCAAAATGAGAACGTTTTAGAATAAAATGAATAGTGCGTTTTAAAAGTAGAGTCTTCAAGTTTTGAAACGAGTGCAAGTGTCTTTTCTATCGTTTATAATTTCTCTTTACAAAAATTATCACAGTTTCAATATTTGAGTGTCTCTGGATTACATATAATGACAGTCGAGGAAACTTTTGCGCGAAACGTTCCTGCGGACAAGTTTGCACAATTTGCGTCGAAGGACTCGAGTCGTACGATAAAAACACTTGTGAGGGTCAGGGATTTTCAATTTTTCCTCGGGAACGCAAGACAGGTTCCGGACGACAAGTTACGACAAACAAGAACTCTCGTGGAAACAAGAATTTACGGACAAGCTGGCAAATGGCGTTCATCCATTCATTAATTTAACAGTTTTATCTGCCGGTTCATCCGACGTGATTTGTCTGTGAACTTCTGTAATATGTTTAGGTGTATTTGCAGCTTTGGATTCTGGTCGTGGCCTTTCACCATCGAACAGTTTTCTAAAAGCGTGTTGCTACTGTTAAAATACTCTCGAGAGTAGTTCCGTGTTTTATTTCTTCTTTCGTTTTCGTACAAATGTGGAGAAAGAAAGAACGAAAGAGATAGGGAGAGAAAGAGAGAGGAACATTAACAATTTCCTTTCTTCCGGCACGGAAAAAAAGAATGGATCAATCGAAATATTTGAAAAATGTAACACTAATATTTTAATAATTGTAAATAATATTTTTGTTCTTAACTGCGAGATAATATATTTTTCTAGATTCTAGAAAGTGCGGGATGACGAAGATGAAAATGTTAGTATCAAAAATATTACCAATTCGAATTTGAATTCGTTCCCTCCGATTAATAAATTATACTGTGCATAAATTGTTTGAATTCTTCTTCTAGATCATTGCGGCGTAACTACAATTTTAATTTAAATTGCAATTTTAACACGTACAATTAATAGATATCGATAAAAATAGCTATATGTTATAACTAAATAGCTATATATTATAGCTAAATATTTAATAATTAGCTAATATATAGCTAAATATTTAAAGCTTATATTTTGCTATATTTTATATTTAGCTAATATAGCTAATATATAGCTAAATATTTAATATTAAGCTATAATATTTAATATTTAATATTTAATAATATATATAATATTTAATATTAAGCTATAAGCTTATATAATATAATATTTAATATTAAGCTATAAGCTTAATATTTAGCTATATTTTATATTTAGCTTATATAGCTAATATGTAGCTAAATATTTAATTTTAACCTATAATATTTAATATTAAGCTATAAGCTTATATATATAATATTTAATATTATATAAGCTATAATATGTAATATTAAGCTATATTTTATATTTAGCTTATATAGCTAATATGTAGCTAAATATAAAATATAGCTAAATATTTAATAATTAGATGAAAGAACAAAGATTCTAGATACGTTTATTGTTGAAATTTTAGAACGACTGAAACATCTGTTTCCAATCACTAAAGAATATATTATTTTATGAAGCATCAGTTATTCATCAAGAATGAATATGAAGCTTGAAAGTGCAGGAAATTAGTGAATGTCCGTCAAACGTAAAAAAAACTTTTAATCGAATTGCACTAATTATCCAATTACTTATGCACGCTAATGTACACCTGATGAAATACATGGAATTAATAATCAAAATCCACGATGATACGCGAGTACAACTACTTTCTGTTATACTAAGTGTTATTACTAATTAACCTTGT
>CAJDYZ010003773.1:2326-12379 GCA_903986555.1 Heterotrigona itama
TGAAAAAGGGGATTTTTCAAGAAACGTCCGTATTTCTAAGAATCCTTCAATTACGAGATCGAGCATTTTGTATGTAATAATTTAATACATATAGGTAATGAATGAAAGAGATAAGATTTGGTGTAATCCTTTCCAGTGATTCTCTTAATAATTCTAAAATAAATATGAATAATAAATCTTTCAGTAGTTCATTGTAAGAACGAAAAAAGAAGCGAAATATTAGATAAATATTTTATGACACATGTATGGAATTTAAAACCTGTGAGTTTAGTTTAAATTTTTTCGAGAAAAATTGAAAAAAAAGATTCGACTCTCTTCTATTGCTCAAAGTAATACAACCTTTGAATTAACATAGAATAACATTCAGCACATATTTACAATCTTCGAAATTCTATTTTAACTTGAATTTCTCAACTGCTGCGAGTGTTAAATTAATTTCAAACTTTTATGAAGAAATGTTTGTTTTAAATATAAAATTAAATCTTCTAATCTAACTTGACTAATTCGTTTGAGTGTAACACGTCAAAGGTTTTCGTACTATTACCTCATGCATTTATGGAGAATTTAAAAAATTAATTGAAAATGAAGTAATAAATAGTAATTTGTTATAACATCTAGTGACGGAATTACGTTCATAAAAAATTTGAAATATAAAAAATATATAAAATATATAAAATAATAAAAATAGAAATATATAAAATAGAATAATAATAAATAAAAATAGAATAATAATATATAAAATATAATAATATAAAATATAAATATAATATATAAAATATAAATATAATATATAAAATATAATAATATAAAATATAAATATATAAAATAGATAATAAAAATAGAAATATATAAAATCTCGCAGTTTAATTATAATAGTGTCCATTATTAATATTGTAGGAATATCTTTTATACTGCTGTAATTTTTTTTTATAATTCAATTTCATGTAATGTAACAACTTCACAACTTTCATATTTTCAGAGCCATTTTCTATAGTTTTCGAGTTGCATAATATTGCAAAAATTGAATCAGTTTCTAATCTCTCTGAATGTTTCCTATTCTCTAAAATCTAAGATACCTAAAGTCTTTAATGCGATGTGAAATACACATTTTTTGTGCTTCTTGTCACAGCGATTAGCAATCAGTGAGGCGTGTAATTCGCGCGAGCAGGTAAATAACTGCAATTCATAGTCATGATTAATTAATGCGTAGGTAATTAGAGAATTTTATTGCTCGACAAAAGATTTGGTATGATTTCAAATAAATAGAAATTTCGGTACACTGAGTATAAAATACTTTTCTAAAAAGGAAATTTCTAACATTAGAAACACAGATATATCGAGATATATCGAAATAGAAAATAAATCGATTGGAAATATATAGATATTTAGAGGGATTGAAGATATTTCTATATCTAATTGTTTTAAAAAATCGTCATTTAAATATTTATATAATTGTTTAATTAAAAATTTCATAATTTTGTTATTTGGGACGTATGTAGGTATATATATATATGTCGACTTATTAATTAAAAGAAGAAATTTATTAATCTCGATAAAAATAAAATAATAAAATGAAATTTATTAATTTCTTGTGTATAATAATCAGAGAAGAAATTTTATAGATAGTTGTCTCGATAAAAATAAAATTTATTAATTTCTTGTATATAATACTCAGAGAAGAAATTTTATAGATAGTTATCTCGATAAAAATAAAATTTATTAATTTCTTGTATATAATAATCAGAGAAGAAATTTTATAAATAGTTGTCTCGATAAAAATAAAATTTATTAATCTCTTGTATATAATAATCAGAGAAGAAATTTTATAGATAGTTAACTCGATAAAAATAAAATTTATTAATCTCTTGTATATAATAATCAGAGAAGAAATTTTATAGATAATTGTCTTGATAAAAATAAAATTTATTAATTTCTTGTATATAATAATCAGAGAAGAGATTTTATAGATAGTTGTCTCGATAAAAATAAAATAATAAAATAAAATTTATTAATCTCTTGTATATAATAATCAAAGAAAAAATTTTAATAGATAGTTATTTATAAAATTTCCTCGTGGCCAAACATGAATGTGTAACCATGATTGTAAAGAAAGAAGACTACAAAAATATCATAAACATAAATGATATATGATACATTGAAAGACGATTAAATAATATAGAAGTATAAATTTATATATCTGATAATAACTAAAATAAGATGTCAAATATTTTATAGATATCTTGATAATAACAAATTTTCTTGTACAGACAGACTGTATGAATGTTGCGTAAATTGCGAATCCATAAGAAAAGTTGAGAAATCACGTCAGAGTTCAAATCAAACGTATCGCCATATCAAATTTTTCAATTCTAGAATCACGAAAACAAAAAGAAAAACAGTCTAATAAATCGGCGAATTAAAGCGAACAATGTTATGCTTGATTGTTGTTTCCGCGATGAATCGTGGATTGCATGCATTGACATCTCCATCATCTTCCATCCTCGATCACCGAAATACCGTAGAGAAACCGCAATTCGTTACGAACGAAATCATTCCTCTTCTTACGTAGTTGAAGTACAAACGAATAACGATGCGATTGTTACAATGAGAAAATGCGGTTGATGAAGAAGATGATCAACGTTTCGACCGCTGAAAATGGCATTTCCCTTGTCGTTTGCCCAATTTTGCATCTACCATGACGTCGAGATTTAATAATATAACTATTAACGTTACAAGGATATTGACCAATTAACGGTGTTCAATCACGTGAAAATCACGCATTTCTGAATCTCTTCAAACACAAAATCATTATCTCTCGACCTCGACTAGTACGTGCATTTGGTGAGTTTATTTTTAGCAAAAAAAAAAAAAAAAAAAAAAAAAACATGCATGATAGCCATCATTTGCACCAATACAATTTTAATACATGTATTACAAATTATGTTTTATAGATTGAAAATTAATATTAAACAGCTCAAATGCTTGATTATTAGAATCAAGTACATGAAGTTGTACATTTGTCGGTGTGCAAAGAGACAAGAATTTTGAAAAATCTAACGAAAATGGTACTTGTTGAATGAATACATTTTTTAACAATAACGTTACGAGGGAACCTTCGTGAAATTGTCAATTTCAAAACTAACTATAAAACAACTATGGTCAACGAGCAGTTGAACTTTTTCGATTATGTATACATGGAATATATCAAATTTTTTTTCGATAAAGCCTTCGTAAAATTAATTGTTATTTGCTTTAACTTAGAGATTCAAACGTGAGAAATAATAAAATGAAGGACACACGTATTTATTTCTGTTTCTTATGTATTAAAAATCATTCGAACCCTGTTCTATAAATCTATCAAATTTCTGTAGAAAATTAACTCTCTATCATTTTTTTTAAAAACACATTTTTCAAATGTTCGTGACATTTTCATCCACGTTTCATTCACTTTGGAGATATTCGAATGAAAATAAAATTTCGTAATCGTAACGCCATAAAACATTTAATACTTGTATGAAGTAGAATTTAATTGAACTGTCTGTAATTTTAATTACTCGTTTTAACGAAAATTAAACCTGAAATTATCGCCCGTCATATTTGTTTCGAACGTGATGACAGGAAGATTAAATGATGCGAACTGATAATGTAATACGCGTAATGTAAAAAAGGAAGGAAACAAGATTAATCGGTAATTTGTGAAATGTGCTAATTAAAAACCAGCTCTTTAGTAGAAGAAAATAATGTTGCTTCTTTATCTTTATAACTTAACTGTTGATCAATAGTTCTACCAAAATGGAAATTACAATTTCTATATAAAATTTCATTCATTTTAAACGCTACTGTTGCACTGTCCAATGTGACTTGCCTAATTAGACTATTTTAACTAATCTTTGACAAAAAAGAAATATTCAAAAAGAAACGTTCGACTTTTATAAATATGTACTGATCGTCGAATGCTGGAGATAAATTCAATGGGGAAGCGGAATGGAAAATTGTCCCGGTGGATTCCGCGTCGTTTGAATCGAACCGATTTAACACGACGGGTCGATTAATCCGTGAAACTAATGCCACTGGGAGCCCTAAATATCTGAGAATATCGGACGTGGCGGTGGTGGCCTTACCTGCGAGCCTATCCTTGAGGTGTGGGTGTCCCTGGAGCGGATGTGCAGCGAGATTTGCCAACAAGCTTGCCCTGTGAAGGCCGGCCGCCGCCGCTTGTTGTTGACTGTGCTGAAGAGCTTGTAAACTCCAAGGTGGTATCAATGCCTGTGTCGGCAGGGCAGCGGTTGCTGTCCCATTAGCACCGGGTGGCCGATGGGCTGGGACTCTTATTACACCTCCGCCGGTGTATATCAGGCCGGATCCGGTTGGGAAAAGTCTGAACGGCGCCAGCAGATCTGTCGCGCTCGTGCAATGCACCGACGAAGTTGAATTCATCTGTGCCTCTGGTGTGCTACCGGTATCGTCGTCGTCCTTCTCCGATAATTTCTCTTCCATCTCGTGGCCCCAGGACCTCCTGCCATCGTCCAACGTCGTCGACGAGCCTCCGTTGTTGTTACCCTCCTCCCAAGACCATTTCCTCTCCTTGTCGCTGTCGCCGAAATCTTCCAGCGAGGGACTTTTCGGATTCTGCGGCCGATTCTCACCTAACAGCCGACTTATACTGAACGGGTGGCTCCTCGGTGACTCGTTTTGCAACGTTCTCGAACTGGTCTGGCTCGGCGGCGGTGAATTCGAGCATTCGGAATGCTCGAGCCGACGGTTGTCCGCTACGTAATTACGTGGTGGACTGCAACTTCCGGAATCGGAGTCGTCCACGTTGATCTCCTCCGTCGCGTCTACCTCGCTGTCACCGTGAACCGACATGATCTCTCTCTCTCTCTCTCTCTCTCTCTCTCTTCTCAGACCTGTGTCGATAAGATAATCCTCTAATTGGATCGTCTTTGCCTCGATACTTCTCGGACCAATCCCGTTCACCGGAAGTCGCTTCGAATACTCATCCTGCTCCGTCGGTTATTCAATTGCTAGCCTAGGTACAATGTTCCCAATTCCAACTAAACTCGTTATCTGTATCGTATTTTTGCACTTCAGTCATCCAACGAAGATTTACAAAGCTTTCACTTGTTTACAATTTTGAACTTGTAGCTCGATGCACTTTCATCCAATATTCAGGCCAACGTGTATCCCGATGATTTGCTTAACGGCCATGTTTGTAAGTTTCAAGGGGGATTATTGCAATTACGAAGCTCATTCGTAGGACACTGTTAATAAGTAATCACATCGATAGCTAGTCTATGACACTTTTCGACATTGTTCGTTTCACTGTTTGCCTGTTTGTCACCTCGGTGGTAAAACAGAAAATATATACATACATATGTAATAAATGAATTCTCACAGTAAGCGGAATCTTCGATCGCCTCGTCCGTCAGTAATCAGAAATCACGCGATGGACAGGTCACGGAGAACGAGAAACGAGAAGGGGCCAACTGACGGATAGATCGATCGGATAGATTCCAGGGGGGTAGAAGAAGAACGTAAAACACACAAGAACCGTAGACTCGGACGGAAGCGGAGATATGACGAAGAGCAGAGCTCACGTGGTGCTCGAATGGGCTGTGTTTTCCGTAACACGGAACTCGGCCCGGTGAGTTGGGTCGTGAAATTCAGGTCGCTCGCGACGAGAGAGACGGGACGTTGTGAAGGGACCAGAGAAACCAGATGATTCATCCCCACCACCTTTCTGCGACGACTCCGCGACCCGAACTGCGGTATCGCCTACCATCACGCCGTGGTCCAATCGTCTTCCACTTGGCCCCGCCCATCTGCCCGCCGATTGGACAACGTTAAATTGATACCTATTTAACATTTGAGCAGAATGTTGCAGGCGATCGCCTTTTTCTCCTATATTATTTATTGCTCGATCGTCGTGCCTCCTTTTTTCTCTCTCCCATCCTCGATTCCTTCTCCCGTCCCTTCATGCCACTTATAAACCGGCATTGGACTGCGCTCCTTCTCCTTCGTCCCTCCCCCCCCCCTTTCCTTCTCACTTTCTCGCCTTTTCTTCTTCCACCGCACCTTCTGCAGACGAAAAACGTGCCGCACTACACTTCAAAAAGCCGAGGGACTTAATTACGATGAATATCCTTTTGTTCCACCACCACCCCCCCCTCTCCTCGTCTTCTTCCCTTTTTCACTTTTCTCTCCTCGCTTCTCGCACTCTTCTTCCTCTTGTGCAATCTTTCTCCTTCATCTTCTGCACGCGCGTCATTGCAATGGAGGCTTGGCCTAGACGTAGCCTAAAGCATTAGAGCAAAAGGCCAGTCAGGCCAATTCTTCTCTCTCCCCTTCTCGCCTTCTTCTGCATTTGGAACAGAACGGATGCTGAGACTTCTGGTTTCAACTTATTCTCACCTGTCGTCACCTTCAATCGGGAAATCGTACTTGCCAGTTCCATTCCGACTTTATTCAACCATCTGTTTAACGAGAGTTCAAATCGATTGAGCGTCGAATCCGGCGAGGATTTCCACTTGAAATCATCCCAGTTCGTGCGAATGTTACTGAAGAATGTATGTAAACGTTTACGTTGCACGATCAGATGAAAGAAGATTTTTAAAAAGGACCATCGTTCTGCGCGTGTGTGTGAGACTAAAAATGAAAGTATTTCTCGAATGATATTTCATTTCATGTTATCATTATGCTTTTTATTTGTTGTGCAAGTATATAATAGTAATCGATAAAGTTAAACAAAATGGCACTTTTTTTATTAAGTTTTTGAACCTGTTTTATACGACCAATCGTTTTAACAAAATTTCTGTACACCATGAACCAATTCATATGATACATAAAACAGTCAAATGATGAAGATGAAATCACGCTAATGCTGAGTAATAAATGATAAAATCAGAATGAAAATGATCTTCTGTAATAGTAATGAAAGCTATATGAAACAAACTTAGAAAGGAAAAATTTCATCGTTTGCACAGTCATTTCTAAATAATTTTTTGAACATTATTTTTGAAAAAAAAAAAACCGATCGATTGCAAATAAGAAAGAACTTTGCTCGTTAATTACTACAACATGGCAAGTACAGTTATTGGTGCTTTCTGCAATCATACGAGCTTTATAGTGTAGCTTTATAGTGTATGAGCCAATTTAAAAATGGTGAAATGCGTCTGCAAATTTGCCCTGTCATTTTCCTTGCTTTATCGAGCAACTTTCGTAAGCTAAAGCGTGGCTTTTATTTCTAGTACTTTGATAAACGCGGGGAAAATTAAAAAAATTAAAAAGAAAATGAAACAACACAACGAAATAAATAATAAAGAGATTATCAAATATGGAAAACTTTAGGCTTGTACATAATTCCAGTTATTTAAATGTAATTTCATTTTAATTTAAAAATCTAATTGATATAATACGTAAACGTTTTTAATACACATGCCACTGTAAATTTTATTATATTATATTTATTAATTAATACTTATATAGATAAACTATAGGTAATGTTATTAAGTATAGAGTTATAGTTAAACTAGATAATATTAGTAAGTTATAATAGTATAATATAATATAATATAATATAAGATAATATTATCAAATATAGAGTTATAGATAAGCTAAATAATGTTATTAAATTATAATAGTAATTAACTAGATAATATTAGGAAATTAGTATAATATAATATAATATAAGATAATATTATTAAGGTACAAGTTATAGATAAACTAGATAATATTATTAAGTTATAATAGTAATTAACTAGATAATATTAGTAAGTTATAATAATATAATATAATATAATATAAGATAATATTATTAAAGTATAAGTGATAGGTAAACTAGATAATATTATTAAGTTATAATTAACTAGATAATATTAGTAAGTTATAATAGTATAATATAATATAATATAAGATAATATTATTAAGTTATAATAGTATAATATAATATAATATAAGATAATATTACTAAGGTATAAGTTATAGATAAACTAGATAATATTATTAAGTACTACTTATAGATAAACACTGAATCTGAAAACAGTGAAAGAATTAAAAAATGAATATTAAATTTGACAAAAAACCAGGACCATTATATTATCTTTTTTTCTTTACTAAAATAATTATATATTGATATACAAGTAGGTATATGACTTATGAAATATTAAATATTAGCTATATTTTGTTTCATTAATATTAATACTACTTAAATTTTATCTATACAAGTAAAAATAAAAATAAAAACAATTTGACATTAAATAATATATACTATAGAAATAGAAATAAAAAATACCAGAATAATCTGACATTAAGCAACATGTAAAAACAATTTAAGATCACAAAATCATGTTCCAGATGTGATAAATTTGAAAAAATATACTTACTTAAATAACTAACGGGTAACAGGTATACTAATCTGGACATGTAAAATCACAAGCGAGCTCTTATGTATTTATATCAATATTATATCTTTTCACTGAAATCTCAAGAGACTTGTATTATAGAAATAAATATTTAAAAAGAAACATGTAAAAGCTTAATAATTATAGAAATAAATTAAGAAATAGTTATAGAAATAATTATAGAAATAAATAATAGGAAAGAAATAAATTATAGAAATAATAAATATAATAATATTTAAAAAAAGAAACATGTAAAAGCTTAATAATTAAGAAATAAATTAAGAAATAGTTATAGAAATAATTATAGAAATAAATAATAGGAAAGAAATAAATTATAGAAATAATAAATATAATAATATTTAAAAAAAGAAACGTGTAAAAGCTTAATAATTAAGAAATAAATTAAGAAATAGTTATAGAAATAAATAATAGAAATAAATAATAGAAAAGAAATAAATTATAGAAATAATAAATATTATAGAAATAAATATTTAAAAAGAAACATGTAAAAGCTTAATAATTAAGAAATAAATTAAGAAATAGTTATAGAAATAATTATAGAAATAAATAATAGGAAAGAAATAAATTATAGAAATAATAAATATAATAATATTTAAAAAAAGAAACGTGTAAAAGCTTAATAATTAAGGAATAAATTAAGAAATAGTTATAATTATAGAAATAAATTATAGAAATAATTATAAATAATAATTATAATTAATTAAATGATTATAGAAATAAATTAAGAAGATTTATTTTATTTCAATGGACAAATGGCACGCTTCCACATCGAATGAACGCGTCGATAGTCGAACGATTATTAGCGCATGAAGCGAACGTACTCTTCGTTTCGTAAGAATATTTCGATCGGCAATTCATTGCAGGATAATTCACGTCGAGTGTGCCGTTGCGTAACAAACATTGCGGTACTGGCAATAATAGCAACAAAATAATTTGCTGCATTTGTAGTGATGAAACATCACAGCTTGAGTCTTACCTTCTCACCTTTTACATTATCTTTTTTTTTTATAGTGGTCGCGTCATTATTATTACGCAGTTTCAATGCGTTCGTGTGTTTAAAATATTTCATGCTCCTTCAAAGTATCGATCGAGTGCTGATATTGATCTGTTCCCTTGTTTTATAAATTGTATGTACATGAATTCTGTGCGAACTAGAAATTAAAATTGAAACTGGAAATTAATTGACAGAGAAATAGAAATAATTAAGTTTTATATATATATATATATATATATATATAGATTCCTATATTTAATATAATAAAAAAAGTTATAACATAATATCTGTGTTAAATATTAAATTATCTAATATATTTAATGAATGTAACTTTCTCGTATTTTTACATTTCTTCTTTCTTTTTATTCTAAAATTTTTTGCTGTAGCACTTAAATATTTAAATAATTTTTATTTCATTTGTACATGTATTTATATGGCTTATATGTAATAACCGCATTGTATCATCGTATCATGGATTTCACTCTGTAAGTTTTTGTCCTCACAGTCCAAGTGTATGAAACTCCAACAAAAAGGTATATGTATTGCTTTTAGGTTCTTTTCTGAAATGCGAATGTTTTACTTCTTATAGGTATTAATAATATTAATTAATTAATAATATTATGTAGGTATTAATAATAT
>CAJDYZ010003791.1:12040-27043 GCA_903986555.1 Heterotrigona itama
TTATGCATATACATTAAAAAATGATAATTATATCAATTAAAATAAATTCCCTTTGAAATTATTTAATTTCTGTTTAAAATATTTTTTAATACAATTAATCGTTTAGAAAATTTTTTAGTTTCTAATCTTAGGTGACTCACTTGTTTTTATACTTATACTGATAAGCGTGCACTATATTGGTGGAATATTGTTATCGCTTTTTTTTATCTAAACGTTTTTACAATACAAGAATTTTTTGCAAATAATAAATTTACATTTGATGAACTAATCATAACGCAATCGTTGAATTTATACGTAACATCCAAGATGCACAATCGGAAGCTAAAAAATCCAAGATGCACATCGGAAGCTAAAAAATATTGCTAAATATTAATCTCAGCCACTGTCGAACATGAGTCAATATGTGAAGTAGAGGAATATGTATCGTCATATATGTATGTATCACATACGTCAGTTCTTCATACTTCGTGCAAACCGTCTTTCGAGGATTATCTTCATTTTCTGAGTTTTTTTAAAGCAGAAGTCTTATTTTAACACACCAAAATATATTACGATCTATTTTATATGTTAATTGTGCTAGTGTACCAAAAGCAAGCATTTACTTAAGTGGAAATGGAAGTGAAATGAAAATCTTCGTAGTATATGGTATGATTAGCATTATTTATAAAATTTTCAAATACTTTTAATAATATGTAATAAATTGAAGATGATTTAATTTCTTTAATTTGTTGTAATGAATAGAAGATATAAAATAAACGTATGATATAAAATATTTATTCTAAAAATATATTCGAATAAAAAAAAAATTTTCTAGTAATTGAATTAATGTGAGAGAATTTTTGAACTATCCATTAATAAAAATTATAAATAAAATAATCGTTAGTTTAAAATAACTTATGTGTATATAATAACTTATGTCTAATAATAATTAATAACACATAATAATGAATAACAATTTTAGTAGCATAGAATATTAAATACTTTTTAATTTTTTTAGATACTAATTCATACTAATAAATTAATGCGAAATTAATAAATGTATAAATTTTCATGCAAATGTGAAATTCAGCCATGCAATCATGTCTATTAAACAAAATATAGCGTTTAATGAAAATGAAAAAAAATTAAAGGATCAGACAGAAAATGTAAATGCAAATTCCAGTGAAAATTTTGATCCACCTGATGGCGGTTGGGGTTGGATTATAGTGGTAGCAGCTGGATTTTCTAATGTAAGCTGTGATTAATTTTAAAAAATATTTCGCATAGCACATATCAAGTTTTAAAAAATTTTTTAAATTAGTATTTGAATATTTTTTGAATATTTTATAATCTAATATAATGAAAGTACATTTATTCTAAAGGTTTCTTCGTAAGTAAAATTTGCTTCTTATATTGTGATTAATGATTTATTTTAAATCCAATTTTATTATATTATATTATATTATTCTATATATTATCATATATATTATATTATTACATCATATTGTTATTATTATTAATTTAATTATATTATAATTGAGTATTAATTTAACTTATTAATTTATGAATATTTAATGGCGAGAAACATTTTATAGAAAATTCAGTTACTAAAAATAAATTTAACTTTGACTTGCAATTCTTACAGCTTTGTATATTATCGATATTGCAATCTTTCGGATTAATATTTAGAGACAGATTCATAGAATTGGGGATCAGTTCGTCACAAACGACAACTATATTAAATATAAATAGTGCAGTAACTTCTTGCATTGGTAAGTTATTTTCTAATTGTTTGCCTTTCTTATTATTTTTTTTACTTACATATTTCGTAATTATTTTAAACGTTTGGTCGTTGATCATGTTTCTGTTAGTAATATGATGACATATTAGCTCTAAACGGGATAACATGCTACGCATTTATTGATAAAACGTAATACGATGTTATCTTAATACTGATTGGAGATTTTGTACTTGTTCATCGTCTTGCGATTCACTGTTAGATATAATCATTATTTATCATTTCAGGCCATCGATGATGAGTCGTGCAATATTGCGAAAGGAAATTTCATTCTTATCGAATTTAATTGAATGAAACAATTTTTATTATTGTTACGTAATTCTCATTGCTATTAGACAATTCTTGAGAAGAATTGAAAATAGAAATGATACAGCTTAGTTAATTATAACAGTTTAAGCATCAAGTACTGTCCTCTACAGTTTATAAAATAAAAATTTAATTTATAATTCATTTATGTTGAACATAATTTGTTTACATTGTATAATGTTAATTTTTTATTTTATTAATTTGTCATATCATTATTATTAATTGTTATTCTTGTATACGTATCTTCGTAATTATCAACAGAAATAAGTGAAACAATTTATTGGATGTTCATTAATAAAGATCTTTCACATTGCAGGTTTAGCTAATGGTCCTCTTTTTAGAAAATATAGTTACAGGCAAATAGCTTTCGTAGGTGCTTTAATTTGCGCTATATCAATCACAGTATTATCAATGACGAACAATTTTACCGGAGTTTTAATTCTCTTTTCGATTTCATACGGTAAGTTAATAATGACAATGGGAGATGAACAAATTCAGATAAAACTTAAAGAAAAATATAAAAAAACATGTAATACATATATGATGAAATGTATACAAATTTTAACGATATCTTGTTGATAATTATCTTGAAAATATATTAAAATATATGTAGGTATTTAATATTACGATTAGGTACTGGAGTTGGTATAACAATGTCGGCAAATGCTTTAGCTTTAAATACGTACTTCAAAAAAAGAAGAAGAATTGCTGTTGGTTTTAGCTGGACCTGTACAGGCATCGGACCCATTGTCATGCCACAAGTAATTATAATTTATAATTAATTATAATTTATATGAAAGAATAACCTTTGAATATATAATAAGTAAAGAAAGGTCAGATAGAAAGATCAGATATTCAAAGAATTCCATAATTTTCAATTAAAAATTGTTCAATTTTATAGAAATTAGTGTCAAGTAACGTAGTTCCTAATTGTTGATTTTACATGTAAAATTTTTCTATAAATGTAACGACATTGAATATTTTTCGAACGAAACAAGAGTAGTCAAGAAAACGATGTCGAATAATGTTTAGGCAGTTCAAAGACTAATATTTATACATATACGTATATATGTATATTATCTATATAAGACATAAATTGTGTTCGTGGTTAATTTTTAATAAATTTTTATGATTGCATTAAGAAATTATTTAAGAATTTGAAATATCATATTTGAAAATACAGTTTATAAATCTGTAAAAAGTATTTATTTTATGAGAAAAGTATAATTTTAAAAAATTTGTATTATACATGACAATAAATATTTAAAAAAATGAAGAAGTGTATCATAAAATTATTTACAAAATGAAAGATAATATAAATATTATAATTATTTTAATTCTATCAGAAAAACACAATTAATACAAAATAAGGTGAAACTAATAATTAATTTTTAGATAGTTACATTACTAATGCCAATATATGGCATGGAAGGTACCGTTCTCATTTTTGGTGGTCTTGCATTTAACGCTGTAGTTTGTGCTCTCCTGTTACAACCTGTTTCATGGCATGTAAAAAGAAAACAAAATACAAGAACGACTTCCAATAACGAAAATATGAAACCTGAAGAATTGTTAATAACTGATAAGGTATAATTTTATTATTTAATTAGTAAATTTCATAAAGAATGTAAAATATAAAATATAAGATAATTAAAATATTAGTTATTTCTTCAAGATATTGCAATATCTATTTTCTGTATATATGTACATAATAAAGTCTAAATTAAAAGAAAACAGAACAGCGAGAGGATTTTGTTCCATTATAATTATTAATGGTTAATGAAATTCAATCATATTTTTTATAGGATAGTCATAAAAATTACGAAAACACTTATCAAAATAAATCGTTAGAAAATTTTCCTGAGAACATGCAAAGTAATTATGGTATTTTGAGGTTTGCAAAAGAAAAATTTGGAAGTCAGTATTTGTATTACGACGATGAAGAAGATGGTGCTTCCGGTATAGATATAATAGATCCTGGAACGCCGATGATGTCCCGAGCTAATGACGGATGGTACGTGTGAAAATGAATAAAATAATAGTAATAGTAATAGTAAATAAGTAATAGTAAAGACTGAAATACATAGTAAATCGTATTATCATTATAAATATACAACATATAATATTATACATATATATACTTATTTATAAATATATATACATTATAAATATAAATATACAACATATAATATACATTATAAATGTACATATATAGAGAATAATAATAAAAAGTAGAATAGCAGTTTAATTTAATATGAATGATTTTTTTTTAAATTTAATATTATTACTAGAAATTTAACATTATACTTTAAATTTAAAATATATGCTAAAACATATTCTGTAATATTATATATTATTAATTATATCTTATTTCATTAATAATTATTACATTTCAATTATTTTATTTCATTACACTGTTTTATTATTTTGTTATATCTTAATTACTAATTAATTATTTTAATTATTTGGTATATAAGAATTATTAATGGTATATTAATACACATAAGAAATTAGATATAATAAATCAATTTTCATTGCAAGTGATATCTGTATAATATACTATAGAAAAAAATATTTTGAAAACAAATATCTCTTTAAATTTTCTTTATTACTCGAATTATGTAGATTAATTCATTCTTGGAAGCTTTAGAAGTTTAAAATGGAAATACATTTTTGAATTATCATTTCTAAAACGATATAAGAAACATTACAAATTTTGTAAAATTATTAAATAGAAACTAAAAATTGTTTAGTATACAAATTTCTTATTTATATATTATATCTGTATATGCATCTCTTTACATAACATTTATTAAATAACATAACTTACATGCGTATAATAAATGTAGAAAATATGAAATAGGTTTTCTAGAAAAAATACTTCAACTACATCAATAACGTCTAGATTATCAAGACAGGAAAGCTCTTCAAGAAATCAAAGCCGGACACCATCGTTAAATTTAAGTAGACAATCCAGTTTCAATAGAGGACCGTCGCTAAGAAATCTTAATAGGTAAATACATATATATTTGCTGTCAAATTTGACAAATTTAGTAAATTATTATTAAAGTATTATATAATTGTATACAGTATTAATTAAATAATATTTTATATTTCGATAATATCTTATTTCTACAATTTTTAAGTTTCATATTAATTGGTGGTAACTTGAAAGTATATTAATATTAGATAATAAAAATTTTTGTTTAGTAAGTATATTAATATTAGATAATAAAAAACTTTGTTTAGTTTTAAATATCGAATACTTTCACTTTTCAATTACTTTAATGGTTAAAATTAAATGAATCATTAGTTTCGTATTTATAATTCTAACTTTGTACATGCTGCATATTATATATTTATTTTGTAATAATTATGTTATATGATGATTATGTTAATTAATATAAATATAAATATGTAAGCATTAAAAATTTTCATCAAACATTTCATGTTGTCTTAAAACAATTTTCTCCCGTTGTTTCAATGTTTGTCCTTCAATAATTATTTACAGACAAACTAACGAGACAGAGAAAAGTCGAAAAAGATTTTCAAATTATCAACCAGCCCCATTGATTATCGTTAATGAATCTTGCGAACATGGGGACTGTGAATATTGCAAAGATCCAAATTGTAATCATAAATTCCAACAAACGTTACTCGAAGAAGTTGAAACTGAACTGTTGAGAGAAGTAAGTTTAATTATTTAAAAGTAATGAACAAACAATGAACAATAATAGTTTAATAGGCAACAAGTAATAAACAATGTTATTTAAATCATGTAAAATATATTTAACAAATAGAGAAATATATTCATTTCAGGAACAAAAAATCGTCCAAGAAATTAGGAAGAAAACGTTTCTCGAAGCGCTGATGATTTTTTTCGATTTAGATCTGCTTCGCGATCTTGTTTACGTGAATATGATGTTGGGTATCACATTCGCCTATTTCACGGAGGTGAATGTCTCACTTTTAATGCCATTCGTATTGGGTGAATATGGTTTTTCAAAAAATCAAATTGCAACTGTGATGTCGATTCTTGCCGGTTTTGATGTGTTCGCTAGATTGACAATTCCTTTTATTGCCAATTTTATTGGATGGCAAAACAGGACGTTCTTCCTAGTCGGTATTTGCGGAACGGCAACAGGTCGGATCGGTAAGGAAGGAATTTGAGTCATTTAATTTTGTTCTTTTAGTTTTATAATTAAAGATATTGGAAATATCTTAGTAATAATTAAGAGAATAAGATTGTGAATTTTTGCTCATTTTGGCCAAAACTTCATTGGCGTTTTCTTCCTCGAAGACTATACATTTTAATCCATTAACGCCCGTTGTACTGAAATTTCAAGATATTGGACTTTGAATTATATCTGTTTGTTATTTCGTCAGTGTATAACATTCAAAAATTCTTGATATGTAACATTCAAAAACAAAATCGATTTTATTCAAATCCTTTGCAGATAAGTATGTTATGCATATATCTGTTTTTTTTTTTTTTAAATAATATATAAGATATTCGCATAGTCTGTCTTTTGATGACAATATCATCACTTGGAAAATATGAAAGAACCCAAACAAATACATCATTTTTTTAATATGGTTAATCTTCAAATGTATCCTTCATTTAAGATGCTTCTAATGAAATTTTGTAAAAAACAAAACAATCACTGTTCAATAAATATTCTGTTTGGATAGTAGGATAATTTGAGTTCAGATCTATCATTGTATAATAACTATAAATATATACTATATGTACTATGTAGGTAAAAGGATAAATATTTTGTATATTTTTATCAATTTTTTTCAGTGCTAGCACACATTCAAGATTTTGGAGTTACTTTAGCAATTGCGGTTCTAATTGGTGTTGGAAAAGGTTTACGAACAATCTTCATGGCTCTTATAATCCCTGCTCACGTTCCTCTGTCGCGGCTTCCGGGCGCAACCGGTATCCAACTTTTAACTAGCGGTATTGTTGCATTGACCTTAGGACCAGTAGTGGGTTGGATTAGAGACGTAACTTCAAATTACGCAATTATGCTTCACTGCTTAAATATTTTTACATATTTGACTGTAATTTTATGGTCGTCAGAAACTTGCTATGTGAAACGAAAATCAAGGAAAACGGGAGAAGGAAAACAAACGTCAAATAAATTAAACATTTAAAACATCGACTGCCCTTGCTATATTAACTCGGCGTATTATTCCTGTTCTTTTTCGTTCGACATGGAATGAATAGAAAAATTCTACTTCCTTTTTTTCTGTAGATAAATATTGTCTTTTCATCTGACAACGAACAAGAAAATTCTGTATCAAATATACATAGTACTCTGGTCGAAGTGTATTAGTGTATTTCATTGTACATGTGTTTCACAAAAAAGTTTTTCAAATAATTATTTATTAAAATGGTTACAAAGATGATTTATTTATTATTTAAGTCGTAACTTAAGTTAGTAGAAAGAAGTTTCAGTTCGACTTAAATCATTCACATTCTCATTGCACCGATAATGTGTTAAATTTATATAATATGGTTATAATTAAATAATCTTTAAACTGACACAAAATAAATAAATAAGAACATATATTTTATATTCGTTTGAAATAAAAGTACTTCGAATTAAATATTTCTGAAAGATAAAAAATAAGTATGATTACTATTAATTAGTTTTCTATCTTTTTAGTAACACTGTGGGCAATTTTAATTCATCGTTCATAATTTGATTTGTTAAGTGAATCAATATATATTATCTTGTGTATATACAGGAATTATACGTAATTAATATCAAATTTTGAATCTTAAATTAAGTCATTTTATATCATAATTACTTTTTTACGCGTGATCTATCAAATAAATAAATGTTTTTTTAATGTGTATACGTCGCAAATATTAAATTAGTAACTTATTATCATTGCAAAAATGATAATAATCCACATTGTGGAATTCAAATAAAGATTTTCTGTTATATAATGATATCAGGCTGCTTCACAATGATAGGAAAGTGCGCAAATTAACATTTACGAGTGCTAATATTCAATGGAAACGAGAAATACATATTCTAATGTAACAATGTTTCAATGTTTCAATTAATCAAACCTCAAAGTAAACTATGCTATTAAAAAAATTTATAGAAAAGAGTAATATATCGTTATTTTCTCGGTCACACATTACAGAATCCTGATTTAAAAATAATACATGCACCACTATATATTCATCGTATGGAATGAATTCGATCGTAAGATGTCATAAAAATTAAATAATATAATATTTAATTTAAAATATTACAAAAAAATTAAATAATTTAACATTAAAATAATAATTAAAATTTAGAATTGTCTTAAAACAGATATAGAACCGGAAATTAAATTCTTAGGAATTTAAAAAAAAACTAATGTTATATATTACATAACATATTGAATTAATTATTGTTACAAATTATAAAAACTATTAAAGTTTATATTAAATATATGATCTACGAGATTGTAATTTTATTTATAATTAATATTAATTTAATTTCTGATGGAAATTATTTAAACTTACTATGAAATTTTTTTAGATTTTTACAAAAAATTATTTTAGAATCTGATTATTATATAAAAAATTGTATTATTATTGTTTAACTTTTCATTTTTCACTTATTTTTGCTGTATTTTTTTTCTCATTTTATTAAAGTGATAAACGTCAATTTAAGTACTAACTCCATTGCTTAAAAATTAAATTAAAATTAAGTTTCATATGTTATGATTTTATATTACTAATAAGATTGCTTGCTTTTGCGTTATGCAATGACAAAGCAGTATAAAGACAAAGATTAGATTAATCAATCGAAACACAAGTACTTAGCTTTATCGAAGTATATTAAGCATTCAGTTTGTATTAACAGCTCTCTTAGTACCTGTTAGAAATATGATATTAACGTAGTTTATTGTAATTAATTTATTATGTTACAAAATTATGTCAATTTCAATCAATCATGGTGAAACTGTGAGATACAACATAATAACGTAATTAACAATCTGATTTTTTTTTTTATTTATTCAAACAGTGCAAAATGTGTGAGTGATTTGTAATTTACATTGCAATGGTGTTATTTGTTATCTAAATATTATGAGCGTACGAAACATAGTAATGTAACTGTTAAAAAATAAGTTAACTAAATAATGGTGAAGAAGATTATTTAAAAGTTGATACATCGTTATTGTGTAATATCAAGAAATTATTGCAATAACATTTTATTATGGTGTGATACATTTGGATAATAAAGAAAAGAGAAAAGTAACAAGATGAGTAAATCAGAAACTATCAAACTACCTCCAGATGGAAACTGGGGTTGGATGATTGTCCTGGCATTTTCATTAAACGGAGTACGTTAATAAACAATTAAAATTAATAATAAATTTATAAAATCTTTTATCAAATAGCGAAATTTTGAAAATTAATAAAATCAAACTGGCGTTGTCATCATAGGTCAAAGTATACCAATCTTTACTGATAAAATATTGCTATGTAACGTTACTCTCCCTTAATTGAAACAAATTTCTATGGAAACATTTGTTTATCTTTAGTTACAAAATGTATTAATTAAAATTGATTCTCGATTAATATTTTCCTACCGGTTATGTGATAATTTTATATTGTTATTTTATCATAGGGATGATAATTATTTTTTATTTCTGAGCGATTTTAAGTATTAGTTGCCTGTAAAATGATAATTTCTATATAATTCTTTCATTAATAAATATAATGCTTTATTATTGAGTAGTTTATACTCAAGAAGAATTTCATTACATATGTAATATGAAAATGATGTAACATATTTTACGATTATTAAATAATACATATTTATCAATTAATAATTAATATTAATATTATACACTGTTAATAATACGGAATTTTTCTTATATGTAGATATGTACTATATCCATTATGCAAGGATTTGGATTAATATTTAAAGATACTTTTCCTCGTTTGGGGTTCAATGCGACAGAAGGAACGATCATCCTTAATACAAATCTAGCTTTTGGCATGATACTTGGATTAATAAATGGTCCCCTTTTACGAATTTTCGGATATAGAAAAATGGCTGTGATCGGTTCTACATTGTTTAGTAGTGGAGTAATTACAACAACATTTGCCAACTCTTTTACCTCTTTAATGATATCTTACGGTATATTCGCATGTAAGTAAAATACACATTGTACGCTACTATGATAAAAATCTATTTACAAATATATAATTGAATATAAAAGAAAAATTATATAAATATAATAAAATATATAAAAATTATACAAATATAATTAAATATAAAATATTTAAATATATAATTAAATATAAAAGAATATGTTAGTAGATTGATATTTTTGAAAACATAATTGAAAGGATGGAAATTCGATAGAAAATTGATTTAAATTAAATTTTATAGAAAGCACTTAGATATTTTACTTATACGTACTTCGAACATTTTATAGATTTTTTTCGTATTTTATGAATTTTACACTTTGCAATTTTGTACTATGAGATTTTCTATAAATGCGTAAAATTTCTATAATTATAACTATTAACTATCCGATTCTTTTCTATTGAATGAGTATTGGGTTCTTCTGCTAGAGACTTTTTCCTTTTTTAAATCAATTAACACACAAATTATTATGTTTCATGATAGTTTGTTTATTTTACTATTTATTAAAAAAATACAATTATCAATCATTAGATTAGATTGATATTTTATTTCACCTTATGTGATGATGTTATAAGTAAACATTCTCATTGAAAAGTCCTTGTAAAAAAATATCGCAAGTGTTAAAATTGAGTGAAAATAAATAGAAGCACGTGTCAATATTTTTTTGTAAAACTAATATGGTAACACAGTATTTTCATTATGCTTAAATTAAATTTCATATGTATAACTTGAAATTTTTTAAAATTAAAGTTTTATATATATAACTACACGTTATTCTATCATATAATATCATAATCGATATTATATGTATCGACGTAGTTCTAACATATAATATCATATCATACAATTTATATTAAACTAAATTATATATATTGTAATGATATATATAATTATTGTATAATATTATAATATATATGCATGATTTGAACAAATTATAAAAATAGAATATAGATTATAATTATATAACATAGGTAACAATTTATTTATCACTTATTACAATTATTTATAAGAATCTTTGAATGAAACATACTACTACACAGTACTATTATTATTGTTATTATTATTATTATGACTATTATTAATATTAATTCATAATAAATTGTTAAAATTTATAAAAAACACAATCAAATTAGACAAAGTGTCTGATATCTTATGATAGGAAATATTTGTATTGTGTATGAAACGATATTTTTTTATAAATAATATTCTTTTTTATTTTTTTATACAGCATTGGGTTCGTCTATGACAATGTCTGCTTTTTCGTATGCATTGAATTCCTATTTTACCACAAAAAGAGGGCGTGCAATGTCTTTAGCAATGACACTTGTTGGAGTGGGACCAATAATCGTACCTCAAGTGACTACTCTCTTAATTTCATATTATGGATTTCAGGTATTTTTATTTAATTTAATTTTTAAATTGTTTGTATTATATTTAATTTTTACAATTATATTTACACATTAAGATGTGAATGAAATAGATTCGTATTAAATTATGGATTAAACTGAGAACAAAATTACAGATAAAAACTACTATGTGTAGTATTTTGAATAATAAATATTCCAATTAAAAAACTCATTTTCTTGGTATTAGAATTACAACAGCTTAGAAATTACGATTATAATATTGTAAATAAATAAACACAATAACTATTATTCACTCTTGTTCTTATTGTTATTATCTGTTTTGTTATGAGATAATTTAAAGAAATACTCCATCATATTTAGCCTAAGAAAAAAACATAATATACACACTATATATAATTTATAATATAATTATAATATAATTTATATATAATACAGTAAATAATAAAAAAATATTTATTAACAGAATAATAGCCAGTCACTCGAGATTATTAAAAATGTTTAATTGAACAAAATGATTTGATTTTGATTTTGTATGTATAGGCTGTATAAAAATTAAATGTAAAAATCATTATTTGTAGATTTTTTTTTTTCTCCTTATAATGAGTAGAATACGATACAAAAGAAAAAAAATTTAATGCTGAAAATTATGCTCAAGTTCAATTTTGCACGAATCATTTTACATATTTCCACTGATTTGGAGATATAGAATCACACTGTGGTTGTGTTTGCATTTAATTTAACACTTTGTGAATAAAAATGAAGATATTTAATAAAGTATGAGTTTTATATTAAAATATGAGTTACATATTGAAATATGAGTTTTCTGTATTGATTTGAAATTCAGTTCAACATTGAACAATGCGATGAAAAATTATTTAAAATATTTGATTGTATTATCAATTTATTAAATCGAACATGTCAAATTATTACTTTATTTCTTTACGGAGTGGAAGACTTATAATACAAAAATTTAACTATTAATTAAAAATTAATAGATCTGTCAAAGCTCTTTAGAATTCTTGGAGAAAAATTATTTCAAAGACTAGATTTAAAAAAAATTCGAACAGAAATGTTTTAATCTTTACAATTTTCAATTTTAGGGTACGATATTGTTATATGGAGCTTTCACTCTACATGGATATATAGCTAGTTCATTACTTCATCCACTCAAATGGCATACGAAAAATGCAAAATCGGAAGCAGTGAACGACGAATCATTCAAGACTGAAGACGATGATAAAATGATAGGTGAAAACATTTTTTCAGAGAATACAAAAATAAAACAAAATTTTTGTTTTTATCGAATAATTATTTAATTATTATTTAAAAATTTATAATTAAATTGTTTAATCATTATTTATAATGTAACTTATATTCTAATTACTATTGTATTTATAAATTTAATTGTGTAATTAATAACTGTGTAAAATACAAATTTAATTATGTAATTATATTAAAAATCAGAATATTAAAAATAATGAATTATTTTTTACTTTTTTAATTGATTATTTAAAATCGTATTGGTCATTTGAAGTACATTATTATTCGTAATTATTTTATATCATAATTAGTCAAATCTTATATCAGATCATGAAAATTCTCGATTGAAATATTTAATTTGTTGCAGATCGGGAGAACAATGACGTAGAAAGTCTGAAAAATTCCGTATTAGACTTAACTACGCAAAGAAGAAGGAAAACTACTATTTCAAGTATTGATCACGATACAGAAATTGGAAGTATATATGGTTTGGATATATCCTATGCTCGACAACTATCTGAAACATTGAATGGTAAGCGATTAATATGACTATATAATAATAATAATTAGATAAAATTATAACAGTTTAAAGTGTCGATAATTTTTCATTGTTATGTACACGAATATTAATTATTAAAAGGAATGTTAATGAAGTTTCTTTAGGGGAAAAAGATGCTGACAAATATACAATTCTTGAAAATGGCCAAATGGGGAAGGAACGCTTAAGAACTCAACGATATAACCGTCGATGTATGTATGTTTTCGAAAACAAAGATAATTAAAGCATAAAGAAAAATAAAGAAAAAAGTAATTAAAAATATATATATATACTCTTGTTTTAGTTAAAAGTATGGATACAATTAATCTCGGCAGCAGTATTAAAATTTTTGAAGAGAAACCTTTGACAAAATGCAGTAGCATAAATGAATTTGAAGCGAATGATCATCAGACTACAATGGAGAACGATACATTATTAGCAGAAAGTAATGGAAACACAGTATCAAATACAAATATTGACAGTAATGAGAAGTATGTATTCACATTCAGAATAATAAATTAATAAATTTAAGGAAATGAAATCTGTTTGGACGTTAAATTAGCATAACGCAAAGTGTATTCCTGTACGTGCGAGTCTAAATAGAAATTTTTAAAAATTCGTCATATTGGAAGTATTGATTTTAGGAAATTCTTTTTTAGTACATTTTTAAAATATTTTTATGCATTAAGATCATAATTGTAATTTTATCACTACTTCTTTTTTGTTTTATTTTATTACATATAATCACTTATTATAAATTGTTTCCTATTTTTTGTCAAGTAGGTACTCTGTAGATACAGTTTTTAATGTGTAAAAGTCAATTCGAAGTACAGAGAAGTATACTTTGAAAATGAATATTATTCTTAAATATATAATTTTATAATTTCATATTTACGTGTTCTTTTAAAGAAAAGTATATATTTCATTATATTTTAGGTAAATTTAAATTTTAGTTTCAACTTATTTACACAATATAAATTAGAAATTTAGTAAATATTACATTAGGTATTTCTTTTGAGGGGGGAATATTTACAATAAATATTTAATTTTTTGAATCTTCACGGATATTTGTTTAAGCTGATCTTAATTTCTTTTTAAATATTGAAAAGTGTAATACAGACATAAATCAGAAGATTAAAATATAATATTTTAAATAAAAATATAATACTTCTAAAAAAATATAAATTTTAAATAAAATTTCCATCAATATCATATTTAGTCAATTTTATTATTTATTTTGTTAATTATAGGTCTGAAAAGAAATCGACTATAACACGAATACTCGACATAATATCAGACTATTTCGATTTGGATTTATTGCGAGATCCAATTTACGTAAATATAATGTTGGGGATGTCTGTCGCTATTTTTGCCGAAATAAATTTCTCTCAACTAACACCTTTCTTCCTGATGGACATGAAAATATCAACTAATCAAATTGCGACTGTAATGAGTACTATTGCCAGTGTAGATCTGGTTTTCAGGACTCTTGCTCCCTTTATTGGGGAATGGCTTCATCAACCACCGAGAATAATGTATCTCTTAAGTTTGTGTTTCTTAATTATCAGTCGGACATGTAAGTAT
>CAJDYZ010003798.1:0-10574 GCA_903986555.1 Heterotrigona itama
TCAACACGTAATATATTCTAAAGAATTTTGTGTCAGATATAATTTGTTACTCATTACGTAATAGTTTAAAAATACTGTTCAGAAATATTTAATATCGAATCACAAGTGATTATAATTTGAAGTTCAAAGTTCTTCCTAGATTTTATATCAACATATTCTAAAGAATTCTTTTGTAAGATATAACTTGCTACTCTTTATAACAATGCTCGCACATTGTTCAGAAATGTTTAATATCACTTCACAGATGATTCTTACAACTTGAAATTCAAAGTCTCTTCCTAACAATTTAGTTTACGATCTCACTATGTCGTTTCCACCAAGTACAATGACATGCATGGAGGACGAACGCACGGACCCATGTGCAATTATTATAACCACGTGCGGTTATGTTCGCCAGGAATTAAGGAACGTTGAAGTTCTGCGGAACGATATCCCCGATTAAAGTTGAAAAATGTTCTCTTAAAGAAAATACCTTCATCGCGGAGACATTGGAAAGATTAGATTCGTTGATCGAAAGACTTAAAACTCAATCTTAAACATCGATGTATTTTTTTTTTTTTTTTTATTTCGAACTGTGAATGCTTAAAGAGATCAAACAACTTATTTATTATAAATATGTGGATGTTTAGATTTATTCATGATATCGTCTCGAATACAATGACCTAGATAATGCAAACGAAACTTGTATATCGCAGCGCATGGCTTCTAATATGTTTCTTGGGCATCTCGGTGAAAGTAATCTTTCTTTAAATCCACAGATTTCGCGACGAACAGCTAGACGTGAGACAGAAACTCGTCTCCTCTCTGAAAGTACATTCTGCATCGTTTGATTCAGACTTGTCTGATTGTAGTTAAATCGTGGATGAATTTGAATTGTACATACATCAGAGGGAATGATAAAGATTTATTTTTTTACTCTTAGGATTAGTGTTATCACTAGGTAGGTTAGAATCACTGCAACTTTTGCGAACATTTGACAAATTATTAAATTATCCGTAATGAACGACAATTTTTTTAACAACATATATTCTTTTGTAATAAATAAAATTTGATATTCTTTCTTTATTCCTAAAGCGGGAGAAGATGATCGTGCGATTCCAGTAAAAGTAAAATACTCAGCGTACGTTTCAGTCAAACTGATCGATTTTATTGTAAATTTCTCGATTTCGTTCGATCGTCAGACAATTTCTAAATTTTTATGTCTCGATCTGATATGAAATTTCATACTTGCGTAAATACTTGGTACAATTCTGAAACTAAACGTTTGATATTTTCGTTATGTTTCGATAGTTACGATCGACAAACTAATTAATTTCTTTCTGCACTTCCAAGTTTCATATTTTGTGACAAATGACTGATTTGATAAAAGATTTTCGAACTTTGGACGATTTAGAAACAGATATTTCAATTTAAAATTCTTCGACAACGAAACATACCTGAAGTCACTGTAGCCTAATTATTATATAATTAAAAAACATTCATTCGAATTGCATTTCACAATAACTTTAAAAACTTTATGCACAACCTTCAAATTTTACCAAGTTTTCGATCATAAGATTCGATTATATATTGAAATTCATCCAAAGGAAATCTTGCAATTCCGCGTGTGTGAAACAGGCTTGATTGAAGTTCACGGTCCAGCGATCGAGACGGATGAAACGATCGGCCGGCGGCCTCGAACGAGAATAAAATGACGATCGAATGCCACGGTCGCGAGGATCTCATCACATCTTCCTTCGTTTACTTTCACTCCGAGGTCCGATGACCGGCTGAACGTTCGAAAGTCGAGAAAGTCGCTTTATTCGCGAGATCCTCTCGATCTCTTCGGCCGATCCGACTCCGACTTGCCTGTCTCCCAATCGCCTCGATTCCCTGTGAAGGCCATCGTCCGAACAATCGTACCTTCCTTTCTATTCGCGAAATTCAGTTTTCCCACGGACGTTGCGTTACACATAACAGTAACAGCCTCAAAATGAAATTTTTGTTCAGTTTCTCGAAAATTTCTTCATTCCTTTGTCCTCGGAGACAAAAATCGTTTGCGAATTATTGAATTTTCAATTCTTCATCTGATTCGAAGAGAAACGAGCTTCCCATGGACGATTTAATGAATAATAAACTTGGGATAAAAGTCGAAGGTAGGCCTTTCGAATTTTATCTTTTTCATCAACTTTAAACAAGTAGCAGATGGAAATGTCTTGTTGCTTAATGCAAATAAGCAAAAGTAGAATCCATGAAATATGAAATGAAAATATTTCGACGAATTTTAATCGCGCTTGATTTATTAATAAATCTCAAAGATTCACTTCTCCAAGGAAATTATCTATGTGTCTGCAATTTTTTTTTTTTAATTCGCGTAAATCGACTGAAAAGAAAAAGAAAGGAAGGATACAAGACCGCAAAATTCAGTAAAAAATAGCAAAACGTGTAAAGTCCATTCAAGACAGTATCTTGATAAGATTACTACTGTGAAAAAGAAAAATTCAAATAAAATATTCAAATAAATATTCAAGTGCACATGTTGAAGTTGTGTGCAGAAGTGCAACTTCAGATGTGCAAGCTAAATAATTAGTGTGCAATTTAATTGAAATCTACTAATTTTTATTCCTCGTATTATTATTTCTCGCAAGGATTCTTTTAACAAGTTAAAAGATTATTAAGAGTATCTGGATATTTTCGCAAGTGAAATGACGAAATTTATTTTGGCTTTTATTTCACGAAAATCTGCTTGATTCTCTCGATTAAATCACCGATTCGAAGAATATTCTATCATGAATCTACTGAAGCGTTCTAGTTTCGTGTTCAAATTAAATTTTATTTTCCACAAATCCCAAATAACTGGAAATGCCATTTTCCAACGGAAATAAATTCTACTGTGTTTCAGCTACTTGAGCTCTTGACGTGAACAAATCAAGTATTAATTAATTGTTCATCCAATTGTCTGGGCAGGAAGGAAGAGTAACTTTGTAAGTTGAACGAAGTGACGAGAAGCATTTTCTTCTGTAAAACGCTGTTGAAGAAACGAAAACTCACGGCGTGTAATTACTCGACTGTCACGAACGTTGCTCTACATTCATTTTTCGCGTCATCGTCACGGTCACTTTGCTCCTCGCGGAAAGGCGAGAAAGAAATTCTGCTTTTCCGGCGAGTTTATCGGAACACGTGTGCAGTTTCTAGAAGATCAAGGAATACCAACAAGCTGACTCATCGAGTCGCTGCAACGAAAGTGCGTTCGCCTAATCGACGATTAAACCGACATTGAATTAAAAGCCTCTTACGACGCGCATTTAACGAAATGCAAGCGATGTTGTTTAGTGAAATTACAATAGCGAGGGAAGAAAGTTTCTAAAGGATGTGAAGAAAAGGAAAATTCCTTTCCAGCGATTAAATAGTTATTGGCGATAAAGTACACGAATATTTTTCCACTTCCCTTGGAATATCGTTCGTTTTTATCTGAGAAATCAAGTGTAAAATATTACGTTAAATTTTTTAATTTTATACATAACAAAGAAAAGAAAATCAAGTTTAAAGCGTGTACATTGTTAATTATTACGCTTTCAACGAAAATATTTCGTCATATTTCAGTTTTAGATTTATTTTTACGTGCAAAGTAACTTCCTGATCGTATTACGAGAAACATGTGGCAGAGACTCACACTGGGACTCTATACCCGTGTGGGTTCGATAAACTCGTCGACCCCAAAATTTCTCGGCCGAACTTTCTTCTTCCTTCGATCGGCAATCACTTGACTCGGGCTGCAATTAAAGTGCAGACTTGAACTGCGCTGAAAGGAAAACTTGAAGTGAAAAAGCACATGCCAGAGTAGTTGACGAGCATAATTCTACATTTACGTTACTTGAAAGACTACATAAATTCCCGAGAAATTTCATTCTGAGGAATGAACGAACGACCAGTTCTGTTCATTCTTCGTGCAACGATTCGTCGGCGAGGAACGACGACCTTAGAAGGATGTGGTGGAAAGTGGTGAAACACAAACGCCAGCAGGGTAAGATCTCCAATTCTCTCCGGGAAGGTGAATCTCTCCGAAGACCGGAACACGAAAATGAAAGAAGTGAAAGGGTACGCCGGAGTCACCTCGAGTGCACAGTCTCGCGTGAATATTCCCCTCCCTCCCCCCCTCCGCCCCTTGCGTCGCGTCCTCGTCGATCTTCTCTCCATCGTGTTCCCTTTTCTCTTCTTTTTTTTCGCGTCTATCTCGCCACTTTCTATTTCGTTCCCTGGCAACAGCCGGCCATTAAAGCGACCGTCTCACGCGCATAAATCAGCTCGTTAATTAACCTGCGGAAACGGAGTGTACCACGCGTGTAATCATCGTGCAACGATGATCACACGCGATGATCCTGAGCGACCTTCTGGACCGCAGCAAAAATTTCGAGAAATTTTTCCAGCTCGATCGTGGAAGTGGTTAATTAACGATTGATGGACGATTAATGAGAGGTTATGTTATAGAATATAATGATAAAATAGGTGGAATGGTAACAAGAAATGAATGATTAGAATGGGGTACAATGAACTGGCGAGTCTTTGAAGATTCCTTGCTCGATCGTTCTTCAGACTTTGAAAAGTCGTTTACTCAATCATGGCGGAAAAATTGATAGGAATTTCACTGGACGTAGCAACAGCCTTGATAGCGAAAATTCGGTGATTAAGTGTAATTGTTAATGATCTTATAGATAGTGTGTATGTATAGAGTGATCTAGTATAAGTTTAACGAAAAACGAGTGATTTAATCAAGTAATTTTCTGCTTAGTCGTACAATATTGCTCGATTATTTTCATCTAATCATTTCAATTATTTTTATTCAATTGTATTTGATCACTTTTCAGAATTATGCAAAACCATTCTTGCGAGAAGAACGATTATAAATAATCTCATTATATATAGAATGATTTAGTACAAGTTTGACTGATCAAAGAAAAAACTGAATGATTTAATCAGATCAAGAAACTTCAACATCTTTGTTACGCTGCGCAGTAATTTCCTGCGAAGAATATTATCGTAGTTGCACAATATAGCTCGATCATTTTTCAAAGATTATTCGAAACCGTCGTTCTCGTGAAAGGAAGAGAGATGAAAGGAAAAAGAAAAGGAGAGCATTCACGTTTCCTTGCCATCTGTCGCCGTAAAAACCAGTTTGCAATTTGCAACGATCGAGCTTGATCGTTCGATCGTTCGATCGAAACGAAGCGAAATTCTGCTGCCAGGTGAAATCCAAGCTGCCAGAGTCTTTGAACTGCTGGCGAAGAGCTGAGGCATCGTTCGAAGATCACTTTCTTTCCCACGAGAGGAATCGGTTTTACGATCGTACGCGTAGTCTCCTTTTTGAATCGATCAATCCCCATCGGGAATGTCAATGGCGAGATTTCTAATTTGTCGATGATTGTGCGTAATTAAGTTACAACATTGTCGTCTTTCGATCGAAACCAACGGACTGGTTTGTTTCTACTTTGGCCGGCATTTATGCGATTGTTGAACGTTTCAATCGATGATCACAGAAAGCACAAAGTCATTCTATTTTCGTAGCGATATTAATTAGTTGATTAATACTAATTTATTTATTATATATTAATGTCAGCAATATCAACATTGTAAAATAATACATAATATTAATAATATTATATAATATTGATATTACTAATTAACATAATACAATTAATTATGTATTTTATGATACAACATTATAAAATAATACATAATATTAATAATATTATATAACATTGATATTACTAATTAACATAATACAATTAATTAGTATTATGTATTTTATAATACAATATTATTGTACAATAATACATAATATTAATAATATTATATTGATATTACTATAATATTGATATTAATAATTAACATGATACAATTAATTAGTATTCTATAATACAATTAATTATGTATTTTATAATACAAATAATACATAATATTAACAATATTATATAACATTGATATTACTAATTAACATAATACAATTAATTAGTAATTCTAATTTTATTTCTAATTTTAGATCGAGAGATGACTTTGGCAGAACTTTAAGAGGAGAAATTCTTCGTTCAGTTTAATTTTACTTAATTCTTCGAGAACAGAGAAACTAAACTGAATTTTCATTTCATTCTTTAAGTTAATTTTCAGTTGTTGATAAAATCTTTTTCGTCTTCACGGCTAATACCGTTGCTAAAGAAATGATCGAAACAGTCGTATTTCGAATTGTGATGTTACATCGTTACGTAGTACAATTTGATGATCTCGTTTAAAATTCGCTTTCGCAAATTGTATCACTGTTTCCAGCAAATCGATTTGCGAACACGTGTCCACATGTTACACAAAGTAGTCGATCAATTCGATTAAAGAGGTTTTGTAGGTTGCAGCATCGAATGAACTTAGAGATGACGAAAGTGATAGCCAGAGTGATGAAGCGATTTTTTAACGAGATCAAACTGATTTTCGTAGTTCAGTCGAATTATTTGCCTGTCAGATCTCTAATTAGAGCGATTACTCGGGATAATTGCATCTAACATTTAAACTTATGCAACGTTTCCTTTCCTAACTAACGCTAGACATCGTATTTTCTAACACGACACTTTAAAATTCTAATAAAAATTGCAAAGAAAAGACTCTTAAAATATATTTCATTTTAACGTCGACTTTCTCCTCGTAAAATTACACTCAACTATCCCGTGATCAAACTGATCATTCAGAACATCTGCGAATCTCGCAAAAAAAAAAAAAAAAAAGAAAAAAAAACGGAATTTTCTCACAGTTTGCTATCTCTGCCATGTCTCTGTCTTTTTTTTGGTTTTTGCAAAATTCTCCCATTAAGAAGCGAGTAAATTTCTCACTGACCGAGCGCACCCATGAATAATAAATACGTCAAAATGGAACACACTGTTTATATTGAAATTCGTCGATAAATTTAAATTTTTACATGCCGGCTTTAAAGACGATGAATTTTTATCTATCTTCTTTTAAGAGTTGAATTTATTAAAGTCGAAAAGGAGGTTATTGCTTTCGTCTTATTGACATAGGTATAAATTAAAAAATTTAAATTCAACTGAAACTAAAATTAACATAAATTAAATTAATTTAAAAAACTAGATAAAAAAAAATTAAGATTCACTATGTAAATATCGAAGAATACATTCAGAAATTAGAGATGAAAGCTTGATCAAGATTTTTCAAAGGCTATTCGATAATATTGAATAATAATCCAGTTACCTATTATTAAATTTGATCAATCTTAGAAATGAAAGGGAAAAATTTCAAATGTCATCAATCATGGACACGTAAGCAAATCTGCACAGAATCCAAGAAATTTCGAGATTAAAATTCAAATCATCTCACTATTGAAATTTACATGTACGTGTAGCAACTGAAGTTTGAAAGGAAAAGTCGATAATCATACTGGCAAGCATCGCATGATTCATACAGTACAAATAATTCAGTTCGTTTATGCATACGCTCAAGTAAGTTATTATAGTACTGTGAACGACAAATTCGATTGTGAGTCGCGTTCTCCTCGATTCATTTTGTAGTGGAAACTGGCGAAAGCTCGACTGAACGCAAAAAAAAAATTCTGCCCGCCAATTTATGCAGTGACCTTCGAGGAAAGTAGATTCATGAAAGAGGATGACATCGAGCATCGTCGCCTTGATGACGTTCGCATTGTGGCGAGGGTAAAGTGAAACGGAAAAAACGTTTACTTTTTCATCAGACTCTGCACCGACTATAGATGATACCTCCCGTGAAACATTGAAATACCTGTTTCGATATCTCACAGGAGAAAGAGAATATGAGAGAGAGAGAGAGACGTTCTAAAGAGAAAAGCGAAAGAAAAAGATTCGAATTCTCTTTCGAAACTCAGCAACGTTGTATCCATTATCTTTTTCCATCGATAGACAATTTTGCTTTCTATTTCACTCGTCCGCAATTTCGTAATACACAATAAAAATAAGATTTATTTATATTTATTTAAAAATGAAAATTGCCACTCGTTCTGGGGGAGGGAAGGGGTATTTAATTACGTCTGCTCTTATCAAACATAACTTCCGCCAGAAAGTTGTGACTTTTACTTTTTAACTTTCTTGCCATTTAATTCCCATTTTCACAAGGGGTGGATTTCACGGGCTGAATGGAAGCTCGAGAATTCAGTATTGCCAAGTATATCCCAGGTGAATTTCTTACTAAACTCATATTTTTTTTAAACTCATAAACACCTCTCGTAATTCCATAGATTACACTATGAAACTGAATTCGAAAGAACTGAATTCGAGTTTAATGGAAATTAATTCACGTGTTCTAGTTCTATTTATACAGTGCGGGGGAAAAGGTTTGAATGTCCCTAGGAAGGAAAGGATGAAAAGAAGTGAGGTGACTTTCTGATCGTGGAATTGGACCACGCTCGTAGAAAATGAAAAGTCACAGTGAATTAAGAGATTTACAACGTTTATTATTCTCCGTGGGAAATCAGCGCTAGCCATCGAAACGCCTTTTCACATTCAATTAGAATACATGCGCACGTCTTTTTACATCTCTATTCTTTCGCTCATTGTTGCCGCCGATATCGAAGAAGTAGGTTAAACAAACAGGCGAATTGAATTCTCCTTGAAAGTTCTTGATATCGGAATTTCTTGATAACAATTGTTTTCATATCTCTCTTCATGATCCTCGCCGACTAAACACTCTTGATTCGAATCATTTCACTAAAAAAAAAAAAAAAAGAAAGTTCGATGTTTATCATATTTTTATTATTTGAAATATCAACGCATCAACTGGGGATTAATTTTCACTTCGCTGAGTAACCTTTCACCGTCGATTTCAAATATGTTGAGCATCAATTTCTAGAAATTCCATCGGTTGCACACACCACTCGATAATTGGTTTGAACACACGCCAATTTCTCGTATGCGTATTTCAACGCAATGTTCAAACTACGACTGACAATTGGAAGACGATGGAAATTTTGTTTAATAAATTCCAAACTCCCGGAAATTCAATTCCTTCCGCAAGCAATTCATCATTTTAATCATTATTTTCCAATGAAAGTCGGTAGTGACGGAAACTCAAAGATAACAGAAATTTGATTGATTAATTCTAATTCATCGTGATCAAAAAATTCTAAGACAATGAAGATTGAACGCAACAAATTTTTATTCTCTCAATATTTATATAATTTCATATAATTTATCACAAGATTTCTAATTCAATTCCAATTTTATCACCATTCAACCCAAAACGATGAAAGTTCAAAGACAATACGAATAATTAACTTATAACTCTAGAAATTCGATTTCATTCAATTCACAATTTTAGTCTCTATCACTTTTTCCTGAATTCAATTCTACGGCAAAATAAATTCCAAGACAATGTAATAATGAATGTAGCTTCTATTCTCTTAAAATTCAATTCTCTATAATTTGTCACAAGGTTTCCAATTCAACCCGATTGTAATGAAAGCTCAAAGACAATAGTATGCAAATGTTGCAACCTGCAAAAATTCGATTTCACCTAGCCACTATCACACAAGGTTATTCTTCAATTTTCTAAATTCAAAGGAAATTCCGAGAAAATTGAATGTGATAAACTTTTATTCTCTCAAAATCCTATAAGATTTCAAACTAAATTTCACTTACGCTGAAAGCTCAAAGACCTAATTTCACGTGCTCCTTAAATTCAATTCGATGGCAAAGGAAATTCCAAGGCAATGAAATTTGAATGGAATAAGCTCCTATTCTCTCGAAATTCAATTCTCCGTGATTTATCACAAGATTTCCAATTCAACCATTACAGATTGGTGATGAAAGCTCAAGGACAATGTTGCAACCATCAAAAATTCGATTTCACCTAGCCACTATCACACAAGGTTATTCTTCAATTTTCTAAATTCAAGGGAAATTCCGAGAAAATTGAATGTGATAAACTCTTATTCTCTCAAAGTCCCATAAGATTTCCAACTAAATTTCGCTGAAAGCTCAAAGACTTAATTTCACGTGCTCCTTAAATTCAATTTGATGGCAAAGGAAATTTAAATGGAATAAGCTCCTATTCTCTCGAAATTCAATTCTTCGTGATTTATCACAGGATTTCCAATTCAACCGTTACAGATTGGTGATGGAAGCTCAAGGACAATGTTGCAACCATCAAAAATTCGATTTCACCCAGTTCACAATTTCAGCCACTGCCACAGAGAAGATTATTCCTCTTCCTGCTGTCTGCAGAAGCTCTCAAAAAAAAAAAAAAAAAGAAAAGAAAAAAAAACTCGACCACCGGTCACCGCAGAGGGCAAACAACGTTTGCCGAAAACCGCCGGGAGCGGGAATTTCTCTGATGTTCTCTGGGTCACGGACGTTTCTGCACGCACACAGACAGAAGCGAACAAACGGTTGGTCGGCTTCGAAACGCGTGGCCCGCATGCAGGAGAGCACAAACACGACCACCTTCGATTCGAGTCTCCTCCGCTGGTTGGGCATACCGATCTTCATCGTCTCCCCACCTTGGCTTGCTCTTCCGGTACTTCATCCGACTTCGCTATATATGTATATATATACATATATATATATATATATATA